>BMAW01083926.1:0-19611 GCA_019974015.1 Nephila pilipes | reverse complement strand
ATAAAATCTAATCATCCTATTAACAAAATTGAGGTTCACAGAATAAAGATTTACAAGTACAACACTCGTGTAAAATTTGAAAGCTCTGCATACAAAAGATTTTTTTTAATCCTGTGGGAAAGTGTGAAAATAGCAAACTGAGAAAAAGAGGTTTGTTTACATTGCATTACATAGAACAAGCCACTTTAAACATTTACATTTTTTGTTGCACAGGACGTAATAATTGTCGGATTTTGACGCGGTTTGTTTTAAAATGCTCCTAACATTCAGTACTATTTTTTAAAGTCAAATTTGAAAAATCGAACTTTTGAAGGTGCAAAGGTACTAAGTCCCCTTAAGAGGATGGTGTCGTAAGTCATACTAAAAGGTACGATTCGTGTTGTAATTCTAATATTTTCAGAAGAAATTTGAAACCGTTGTTTCGGCCCAATAAATCATAGCCTCTGTCTTTTGGAGGAAAAGACAATTCTTATTTAATTTTTGATCCAGGAGAGAAGCAATTGTTATTAAAGAACCTTGAAAAGAATCCTGAAATATTGAAGAACCATGAAACAAGTAATATAAAAAAAAATAATTAAGTCAATTCCTACGTACGTCAACAAAGACAATTTTTATTTTGGTTACTTTTTATTAAATAATTACAATTAATATAAATATGTACATACATAAGACAGAATCACAATTTTAAGCGAAAAAAGAATTTTTTTTCCAGCGAATCTACATGCTTCGTCATTGATGGTATTTATCCTTAAATTTATATCCTGCTAAATACCTTATATAAGAGAAATTTTCTTCTGCCATATAAAACTAAAATTAATTATTTGAAAATCAAATAAAAAAAATTTATTCTTCGACCCAAAGGCATGAAGAATCTACCACGACGCACTACCAACTTTGCCATTGGAAGATGAATGACATATTAGAATTTTTGGCTTGTTTCTTAATTCAACCGGTAAATTAAATGATTGAAATGCAGTTTAGCCACACCACCATCGGCAGCAGGAATTATTTGGCAGTATTTTGCCAAATGTGGCTATCATTATCCCCTTCGCGGACTTAACTTTCAGCTAAAAAAAACGCGCCAAGTTTAGCAATTTTTAAAATCGAGCCAAGTGGATGGGCTTAACTACATTTTCTCCAATTAAATTCAATTAATGAGTTAATATTTAAAAAAAAACTGTATTAATATCAAGTGTCATCCACTACAAGTTTTAAAAAATGTGTTTGAACTTGAGTGGATGAATAAAAAGTATTTTATTAACGATTGAAAGTTTGAACAAGGTACATATAGGGAGAGTGTGAGACGATAGAATTAATTCAATACAAATTACGAAGGATAATACAAAACGAAAGAATGTGTGAATGTTAGCGAAGAGAGTGTATTTTTATCTGACAATGCGTGTTTTCTCACCGCGAACGTTACAAAAAAATACTTTTGTACTCATTCGGTTGGAACATCACCACAACTTGCTCTTGAATCTTTTCATGAGACATTTGAAAAAAGAGTAGTTAACGAAATTCCCAAAAACAAAATGGAGTTTAAAGCTTTATTTAGTGGACATGTTATAATTCATGATGGAACTATTATATCCTTAATTGGTTGGTTTTTTTTTTTTTTTTTATAGTACATTATGCACACTACATTATAGTATGTGCAGTTAACATACAATTATATTGAAATTGTTCTATCAAATTTGGAATTAACTAAATATGCATAACATTTTCAAATTAAGAAATGTAAATTCTGGCATAGGGATAATTGAAGTTTTAGAACATAATTAGAAAGTGATACAGGCATATATGAACTCCATTTGATACAATTTTTTTTATATAAATCTTGCTTTCGAAACATAAAGGCTCCCTTCAGACTTCTTTTTTCATTTTAGGAACACATTGCAAATCATACGGAATATCTACTTACCTTCAGAAATATTCTCTATCTTAAGGGATGCAGTGCAATAAATTGCATTCTAAAGAATAAAAAATAAGGAATAATTTCATTAATATTTTCGTTTTCATTTCCAAAAGTATTTTAGTTTTGTTTTTATTATTCATCTAATTTTCAGATCTGCCCAAAATTTATAAAATATCTGTAAAAATTGTAAGACAACAGTCGTCAGATACAAACTTTCTTCCTTTTCATTTTCCAATACACACTATTGCGCTGAAATAAATACAACAGCGTGTAATTAGATTGAGTAGCAATTCCATTTATTTAACATTAATGAGTTCTAAACACCTAGAAAACAAAAATTCTTAACCCTAAATATCGCTCAGTTTTAGACGATTTCAATCGTTAAAGAAACTTGTTGGCTGAAATTTGATTCCTTTAGAAAATCACCTCAGTAACCCTAATCATTTTATTAAAATATCTTAAGATATTTTAAAAAAAAAAAATTAAAGTATAAGCTATCCAGAAACAAATATCTTGGTTTTGATACCAATGGGGAGGAACCCTTATCCTTATCAGAAATAGCCACGTGCGAAATGATGTGACCTATTAGAAGATGAGGAAAGATAATGTCAAGCTGTAGAGTAGATTAGGCCGGGATATGATTAATAGCATTTTCGATGACATGAACCTCACTTTGAGTCTACAGACTCATCGTAACCTGTCATTTTAAATGAATGATGAAAGCAAAGTGTTTTTCACGAAATTATTTATTGAGAAATTAGTAAAAAATAAAGTAAATGGATAATTACTTCAGCGAGTCCCTGATCATATTTGATTTTGTTTTTTAAAAAAACTTAAACATACGCTAACTATTCTTTACTATCGAAAATGTAATCTCAATACTAAATTTTAGAGATCATTACATAATTTAGATAACACATTGGAATTATTGGATGAAAAGAGCTTAAAGTATTAACTATGTTGTTTTCATTATAAATAATTCGAGATAAAAACCAACGTTTCTATATGGTGGCAAAGTTTATTAAAGAAAATTATTGAAATATTAATTGAAACTGGTCGCAAATGTCTAAATATTGCATTTTCAGGAGAGTAAGAACGGTTCCCAAAACTTCAGAGCTCTAGCTTGATGGGAAATTGGTTAAACTAACGATATAAAATTTGATGATACACTGATACACACACAGACAGACACACACCAAGTGAAATACATAAAAACGTTAAAACTAACTAAAATTAATTAATTCGTCCGGTAAATCAAATGGTTGGAATGCAGTTTAACCCAACCACCCTTGGCGACAAGAATTATTTGGCGGTATTTTGCCAAATGTTGCTATCCTGTTCCTTTTTACGGACTTAACGTTCAGCCGAAAAAAATCGCGAAGTTTGGTGCCAATTTTTGAAATCGCGCCAAGTGGTTGGGCTAAACTGCATTATTAAAGAAAATATTAGTTAAAACTTGTCGTAAATGTCTAAATATTGCATTGTTAGGCGAGTAAGAACGATTCCCAAGGTTTCAGAGATCTATCTTGATGGGAAGTTGGTTAAATTAACGATCGAAAATTTGATGACACACACACCAAAAAAATACAGAAAAACGTCTTAAAAAGGATAAATGGAAATACTATTAATGATACTGTTATTTAATTAATAATAAATATTTAAAATTTTTGTAATACAAACAGTATAGAGAGATACAACTTATATTAAGGTATATGTTCGGAGGACTTATTTTTCAAAAAAGAAGAAATTTTTGGGAAACACTTATGGTTTTAGTTACAATGGTCTGTAAAATTATAAATGCATAAGTCATTTTAATGAACCTATTTTACTAGTAAAAAAATATTAGTAAAAATTTATATTTATGTTAAAGTTCATAATACTAATTCTTATTAATATATTTCATTTTTATTTTCAACACTATATTTAATACACATATATCTGTGTTATGAAGCAGAGATAATACAGTTTTTGAATTATACCAAAATTTACAAACATAACACGACTTTTCAAAACAATATTTATTAATTTTATATAAAAAAAATAGCTCCCAAAGGAATAGTTATGTACTTAAAAGTTATTTATGTTTGAAGTTCACAACATACTTAGAGATATACAGAACAATGTGGTAAAATTTCATTCAAGTATATGAAATATCTTTTAGGAAATTAGATTTTTCGTAATAAAAAAAATTAAAATCGCTGTTTTCTAAAAAGAATGCAAATAAAGATTTTAATGATTCTTAAGAAATTATATAATTACATTAATGCATTTACTAACTACCCTGAAAACAAATGCAATTTCATTTTTTAAATCGTTAATATGTGGGCTTCAATAAAAAAATAAGAAAAAACTTGTGATCATTTTCTAGAAAACGGAGATTGGTACATACCTTTAGGTAGGTACATACCTTAAGCAATAGAAAAAATATTCGAGATAAAAAAAAAACTTTTTTAAAACAACCTTTTTAAATGGTGGTAAAGTTTAATAAAAAAAATATTGAAATATTAGTTAAAACTTTGTAAAGAACCTCATATATCTCTCGTCTTTAAGATCACTCTCTCTGCGTAATTCAATATATCTCCCATAGATGGCCCCAGGTTACTACACAAATTACGTTATTAAAAAAAATTATTGAAATATTAGTTAAAGCTTGTCGCAAATGTCTAAATATTGCATTGTTAGGCGAGTAAGAACAACTCCCAAAGTTTCAGAGCTCTTGCTTCAAGGGGAGTTGGTTAAATAAACGATCAAAAATTTGATGGCGCACACACCAAGTGAAATACAGAAAAACTTTTAATAAACAAAAATCTACAAGGAGAGTTAGTGGTGAAAGTTGCGGACTCGTAAACGTCATCGTATCATGTTATCGGCCTCTGATGCCACTAAAGGCTTAGAAGTGCGACAAACGGTTACTTTTAAGCAATAGGCTCTACTGTAATAGCTCTTTTCTGATAATATGTTCCAATAATCATATATTTAGAGATTATATGTTCCAAATTCATTACTTTCAGAATATATGCTCCTATGTTCTGTGACAAACAGATTTGTGTGTTCATATTTATTATTTTTTATATTCATCATCATCGTATTATTTTTGATTTATATTCCAATATTTCATTAGCTCTGGAATTTGTTCCACTAACGCAATAATTATTATTATATACATAAAAAAAAAAGTTGCGTCAAATAAGTTGTATGACAAGCATTAAAATAAGTGACAAAATTAACAAATTCTGATGTGGAACATATTTTTGACGGAATAAGTTCGAAACACGTAATATTATTACTTATCATATTCCGTGAAATAACGGCCATCCATACTAAAGACTCGCCGCGTAACGAGGCTCATGTCCGTTAAATAGGGTCGAGGTCCAAAGTCCTCCCCTTGGCAAGATGTTCAAGTTTGGAGAAGGATATTCCAAGTTACGTATTGTCCTCGTCGCTAAGCCGAGGTACAAAATTACGAGATTCGTTGCCAATAGCCATTATGCTGCTTCTCTTGGAAAAGTTTATAAAAAATTGTTTCAATTATCATCATCATACCAAGAGAGCCAGTATCTAAGTTTGCAATACAGTTAATACAGTATGTCGGATAATTATAAATTTGATTTTCAAAGGTTTTTCTAGTAGTTCTATGAATTTCGCACATAATTATAATATATTTCGTTGCTATTATTCTCTCAGATAAGACAGAAATTACAATGTGATTTTTAAAGAAATTCAGTAATTGCAATTCCTTTTAAATCAATAGTTACTTCATCTATGAAGGAGAAACATCTTACAGATCAAAACATAAACAGAATTGTAACTTATCGATCTGCTTATGGAACAAAAAAAAAATGTTAATAAATTGTTGAAAAAGAATTGAAGTATTTTCAACAAGGGAAAATAAATGGTGAAAAGATATTCGAATGCTGTTCGATACTTTGCTAACTATTAAACTAAAATGTAGGGAATTTAAAAGTTTTTTTCTACGGTCCGACGATTGTATATAAAAATTAGATCAGATTAAGGGATTAAAGTATTGAGATCAATGACGTTTCTCATAACTTATTTTCAAAAACATGTTTACGAATAGATCACGCATTTAAATATGTATTTCATAACTCTTTGCATTGGGAAAATTTATTCATCATTATTGCATATAAACTGTAATAAAAAATGAATTTTATTCATATCATTTATGTTCAGAATTTAATTTATTTTCATATGCTTTTCGCTATAAATAAGAATCATATAAAATGTCTTATTTTTATTTTATATTCAAAGTTAGGAGAATTACCGGAAGATCGGTTTGGTTCATTGGTTTGATTTTATTAACTTGGCACTAGAAGCAACACTAGGGCTATTGGCGACGGACCTTGTAATTTTGAAACTTAGTCAAGTGACGAGGATGACACCTGAACTGGCATCTCCCTCTCCAAACTTCCACACCACGGGAGGATTTTGGGCCCCGATAGATTTAACGTTCCTCAGTCTGACTACCCAAGGGGTCTCTTGTGGTATAAAGCCTCGAACCCCCGACTCAACGAAAACCGCTAGTGCCTTAACCACTACGCTACCGGGGTCATCAAGCGGTATATCGGTTTTGTTTGAAAATTTTAACGAATCAGCGGTATTAAGAAAATATGTAACTCTGTAATTACTAGCAGCACCTGTAGACGATTCATCTATCATAATGCCCTTCAAAAGTACCCCAGTAAATGATTTTACATTTCCCGTCAGCAAAGATATCTCAAAATTCACTCAAAGTATGGGTGAGAGATTTTTGCTCAAAACATTTTATAAATCTTTTTAATTTTTATTTAAGATTAATATCAATTACAGCAATAACTGTTAATCAGTTAAATCTTAATATCACAAAATCATGGCAGTAGACTTTATAAGAAATAATATGAGCTAAATGTAAGAGATTTTACTTAAAAACTTCCACCTGTCAAATTCCTATTTAATAATATTAGTACATAATGTATTAACATTTTTATTTCGATAAAAAGAAATAAGTTGAAAGTGAATAAAATACTTAATTTTCAAGTACAAAAATCTAAGGCTTTTACAAATTTTTTGAGTTCAAGATAGGTTCGTTATTAAAATTTATCACAATATGATAAGCTAACCATTCAAGGTAACAAATTATATTAGAAAACTATTTCTTTGTTTCAAAAAATCATTACACACGCATACACACATTATATATATACTACGTGATATTGAAAGTACAATATTAAGAAGGAGTGGCCAGAAAGTGTTGAAACTTGACGTACAGAGAGAGACAGCAACGATAAATAAGTGATCTTTATATCAAAATTATATGCATGACACAGAGAGAGAACAATGTCGACTCTGTAGATTGAAGGACCAACGTGGACGACGATACACGAAGCAACACGTTTAGAGGCAGAGTATCTAGATAAGTAGGTAATTTCAACCGTAGATTTCACATCGCCATGGTACATTACTGCATATCGCTGCGTCTCCTGAAATCCGCGGTAGAAATGACGATGGGTAAGATAATTCACGCCTTATGCTTTCCATTACAGCGTCGTCTAGCGGTTCACCGCTTACTCTCCGCCCACGAATTCTGTGAAGAAAACTGCTTGTTTAGATCTTTTCTATCACTCCTTAAATTTTTGTCCATGAGTTTCGAACCACCCCCTATATTGATAAATTTGATCAAATTTTAAAACGGTTTAAAATTAATTTTTAATGTAAGTTTTTCCTTTATTTTTACTATGTATAAAGAAAGCAAATAAGTGTGAAATATACATTCAAATGTTTAATATATTCGTGTGTACCTTTATTAATTTGTACCATTTACTAAAAATAAAAAATAAATAAGTAGCTAGTCAAATTTATGGATTTAGTATTTAATTACTATAGATATTCTGCAAACTAAAATAAAACATAGTTATATATTATTTTGGTGTTTATGCAAGAGTGTAAAATCTTATACATTATACATTAAATCATTATAAGTGGAATTATTAATTATTTTTCTATACAAATGTATAACATTTTTGCCAGAAATTCACTATACGCTATAAAATATAAAAATGATTTCAAATTAATTTTAAGACCATTTTCTTTATTTAATTTACTTAACTTGAGTATATGTAAATATTTAAAAAAAATCTTCGTACTCAAAAATTACCAAATATATTGTATTTTCGCTCTCTGCTGATAAAATAGGAAAATATTGTAGTTTATCTAACAGCAGATTAAAACATAGTCTTCTTTTTAATGAACAAGAACAAGTAAGAACAGTTCCTACAAAAGAACAGAAACTCCCTACTCTAATTATGAGTATTCATAGATTCTTTGTCCCAAATTTCATGGTCATATGTCTTGTAATCATTCCGCTATATGCCGAATTCAAAAATAGAAAACTCTGATTTTTGTTAACACAGATAAAACAAATTGTTCGACGATGACACCTATTACATTTAATTCAATTATATATAATGAGTAAATTAAAAATTAAATTTCACGTATGTTACTAAAATACAAATATGTCAATTACTAGAATTTAAATTTTATATTCTTATTGTTACCCTTAAGGCTCCCATCCACCCGCCATTTTCATTTCGTTAGATTAATGTTAATCCTATGGGATTTCGACTTAAATTCTCTCAGCTTTACTATTTGATCTATTTGAATGCAATAAAAAAAATCTGAAAGAGCAAAAAATAATAAATGCTTCTGTGGAGTTGCCTTTTTTCTCCGATTTTTAAAACTATTTGAAAATATTCTTGAAAGACCGGAAAACTCAAAAACGAATCACTAAAATAAAGGTAAAAATATTTTTAAGAATTGGTAGAAAAAAGTAAATCTAAAGAAGTATTCATTATTTTTTACTCTTTCAGATGCACTTTATAGCATTCAAATAGATCAAATAGTAAATATGTGAGAATTAAAGTCGAAATTCCATAGGATTAACGTTATGGCCACGAAATCAAAATGACGAGTAGACGGGAGCCTTAAAAAAGCAACATCAAAATAGTTTTAATATATTAAAAGAACAATTTGTGCAATTTATTCAAATTTATCATATTGAATTTTTCATTTGATCTCTCTTGTTTTAGTTAAGTGAAGCATTTATTGAAAATACTACAATTAAATAACAATCGAACGGAGTAACTAGTTTGCATACAAATCTACGTATTTTTATTCGAACACCTAAGATTTCCGTTTGACACATTATTACTTGTAGCATCCTTTGCATTAAAACTTCATAAAATTTACACCTTTAATAAAACAAAAAATTGCAGTTATTTACAGAATGTTTGAAAAATAAGTATATTTATGTATTTATTGCTCTTCTCTATAAGTTTTTTTCTTTCCAAAATGTTCAATTGAGAAAATATTTTTTAAAAAATTTTTAGGTGAGTTAATTTAGACAATATAATACGTCTAACTACATTTTAAGAAGTATTAATTCGTGAAAAAAATAAGTTTCCTTTTGTTCAGTTTGCTTATCATATTAAAGTAGAAATATTACTGCAGAATATATTAGTAAATAAAGTTCATAAAAACTGTCTTGAAAGAAATAAATTACCAAAATATCACTTACTTTTTGTAATCAGAACGGATATTCTTCTCGACTTTCAATCAATCTATGAACTGTTTTAAAAGCTGTCTGCCCAAATCGTTTTTCTTATTTGAAAGACAGATTTATAAATTTTGATAAATTCCACAGAGGATAATAAGATACATAAAAATTAAATTTGCTTTTTTTAATGCTGCAATCCAGTTTTGAATTCCTTTGAGCCGCTTTGTGCTACTCTTGTCAATAAATTTTACATTTTATTTCTGCAATCCCAGAAATAAATATTTTTATTCAGTTTGGCCAATAATTGTATAAAATTTTTTAGTTCCTTTTTGCCACTCATGTGGATATATTTTATACTTCCTTTTCGCCATCATAATAAAAATTTCTTCATTCCGTTTTGCCACTCGTGGCATAAAATTTCTTAGTTCCGTTTTGCCACTCGTAGCATAAAATTTCTTAGTTCCGCTTTGCCACTCGTGACATAAAATTTCTTAATTCCGCTTTGCCTCTTATCTCGATGTATTTTATACTTCCGTTTTGTTACCATAGTAAAAATTTCTTATTTCCGTTTTGCCACTCATGACATAAAATTCTTAGTTTCCGCTTTGTCACTCATGTCAATATGTTTTGATTTCCTTTTTGACACTCATGACATAAAATTCTTAATTTCCGCTTTGTTACTCATGTCAATATGTTTTGATTTCCTTTTTGCCACTTACAGCATAAAATTCTTAGATTCCGTTTCTTATCAGATGAATAAATTCCCTTTTTTTTTTTCCTACCTTTCAACCTAATAATTTCAATTATTCTGTTTGTACTTGAACAGGGCAAATTTATTTTATCTGTTTTGAATAAAAATATTTTTTTTTTTACTTTTCTAGTTGTTTTCATGGGATTAAAATTTCTTTTTTTATCCCACTAGTATCTAATGATTGGAAGATAAAATAAAAAATATTAAAAATTTTGTTAGCTTTGTGTTTCATCTATCATATTTGCACTAAAAATTACAAATCTAACCATGTGACTTGTAAATTTAAAAGAGAAATTTACATCCAAAAATAATTATTCTATAAGAAAGAAAAATCGTTTGATGACTAAATCTAATGGTGTTTAAATTATTCAATATTTTTGCAGATGATATTTGAATCTAAATATATAAAAATAAATCGAAGAGAAATTATATTTTTGTGGTTTCTTAGGCAAGCAACATTCAGTACAATTTCACTAACCTAAACGAATAATTTATGCAATTTCTTCTGATTTATTAAAATAATTTTTTTGAGATCTTTATTTTCATTAAATAAATCTTTTGATGAAAGTGTTTAAATTTCTATTTCAATCAAATGTAATAAGTACAGTTTTTTGAATTTATACGTTGTGTTTTTATTTGGACTCTTCAGATTTTCATTAGACCGCTTCAGTACTTCTAAAATTTGCTTCTAAATTCCTCACAGAATACAAATTGGAATGTGTGAAACAGATTTGTAAAAGTAATCCTATAATTATATTTCTTATATTTGTTTTACATAATGTTATACCTTTTTACAGCATATGTTTGACTCCTTGAAAGTACTTTTAATATTTGATATACACGAAAACTTGAAACAAGATTTGACACTTGGGATTTCATGAGCATTTTCATGTATCGTGGATCACTTGCTGTTAAAATAAACCATTTAAATACAAATATTTCAAAACACACATAAACAAATTGGGAAATATACTCCTCTAATTAATAATCAGTAACTCTATAATATTTAAGTCAGTATTAAATGTGAAAAGAAAGTATGAAAACTCTATAGCAACGTACTGTGATCAAGAAAATGCCTAGCTTCCGGCTATTCATGGTAGAAATGGCAATTTGCAAGGAAACTCGCACTTTATGCCTCCAATACAAAGCCGTCTAGAGGTTTACTGTTAACTCTACGCTTGTACATTATTTAGGGGAAATATCTTGATAGATGATTTATATCACCCCTAAATTTTTGCCATAAATTTTGAAACACTCTGTATAATTCATATTATACATTACATATGCATATTGAATTTTTGTTCTAAGTATTATATTGAATTAAATCTACGAAATTTTTAACTGCGCATGTATTTTTAATGCAATAAATAATAATATAATAAAGTTTATTTTTTAACAGATGTTTCCCCAACTTTTTACTTATACTTATTTCATTGGTGGGAAAGATTTAATTAATTATAAGCAAAATATTTTTTACCTAAAAAGGCCATGAATGAAAAACATATGACGTTTGCAAAATTTATTTTAGGTGTAGAATATATTCCAGGCACCCTGTTTTTATTCTTGCTCATCTTGTTCCCTGTTTTTATTTTGCTTTTGCAGAAAAAAAACAGTGAACAAGACGATGAAATAATATAACTAGTATTAATTGCACAGATCTCAAGTATTTCGATGAAAGCAGATTTTTTCATTTCCGTTTTTTTTTTTTTTTTTTTTAATATCAAATACATTCAAATTTAATTTTCCGCTTCCTGATAGCCTAGTGCTCTTGATCAAGAGTTCGTGATAGCGATGTATACGTGAAACTTCGCTTTCGAGCCCGAATTCCATTAAAAAGCAACATTATAGTATGTCTGAAAAAAGGTTAAATCATTCAGAACTCGAAGTCTTCACGTTGATATGAAATGAAGGTGGAGATTAGGCTTCTAGTTCGGGTGTTGGCCTCCATATTTATCTTATTTCACAACAATGAGGTTAGTCCCTAACAACTCGTGTGTTTCTTCTATAGCAAAATCAATTATGCATATTTTATCATACATATTAGATATCATAAAAATTTTATACTGATTTAGCACAACAAGCCTTCAAACCTGTTCAAACTCTACATATATGGTTCGAGACATGTAGATTTTCAAAGTCTAATCAGGCCAAGAGAAAATAGGATTAAATAAAATGCGTTTGGGCACTAATGGTGCTTTTCGCGTCGTTAAGGGGAGGTCAGGTGTTGCAAGTGGAGATCAGAAACAGTGGGTTCGATGAAAAGTCAACCGTCCTCATTTTGCTACGAATTTACCAAACAGACAAAAGTAAAGTCTCTCTCGGGCAAGTTATTTTGGAATTTTAACTTCTAGCATTGTTTTTAAAGAGAGACGCCGCATACTCACCATCCAGTATCATCATAAATATACGAAGAGGAACATTCTGAATGATATTTGCAGAGAAGGTAGCTTTTCCAGCCGAAATTGCAATTGATATTCATCCCTCCCATTTTTATAAGTTTTTTTTTTAAACATTTTCTATTAAGCATCATCAGCTGTCTCTATTTGAGAGGTGGGGCTCGTCGATACGTGCGCCGTAGCCGTAATATCACTCATTGTATTTTATGTGCGGTTGTATTACTTAGGCATAGAGAGGCAAGTGTTTTGTTTCGGGGGTATATGTAAGTAGTAGTTATAGGCTGTATTGCCATCTAGTGTTCAAGTACTGCTGATCACTGTGACGGAGTGCAGTTTTCAAACTCGTGGAGAAGGAGAGAGTGGTCCTTGTAGTTCGAACGTTTCAAACCCTGACCAACTTTGTCGGAAGAAATATTAACCGGTTGCTTTTTTTCTAATACCTTACCAACCAGATAAAAAGAGACGTCTCTCTCGGGCTAGTTATTATGTCGTTTTACTTTCTGGCGTTGTTGTTGAAGAGAAACGCTGTAGCTGCAAATGATAAATAACGATCGACTGCATAGAAAAAATATTTCTCGTCTGCTGAAAGATCGTGGAATATGAATACGCGTAACGCCTTATATTAAGAAAACTATCATTGGTCACTTTACTTGAGGTAGCAGGATGGTAATTTGGATAACATCTTTACAGCCATCTGTTCTTATTAGTATAAGGGAATACGACCTCTTTTTTTTTTTTGTTTACAAAAATTACAAAATATTGGAATGAGAAGACATTCGGACGATATTTTTTCTAATCAAAAGAGTGGTGCCTCTTTCCTATGACAGTTTCACTTCGATTTTCTTCAGCTTTAGAGCATCATTACAATGAAATGTGAGGCTAAATATTTTTCTACTAGATACTTTCAGTTTTATTTTGTATACGTAATTGTCAAGTTGGATTAATACACTCAGTATCACGAAAGTAATAAATTACAGATTTTAGTGACCACACATACATTTAATTAAATATTTGTAGGCAGAAAGGAATTACAAAATAAAATTCCAAAAAATGCGATTTGCGAAAGGAAGAAAAATGTTCGCAATGTTACTTTGAAAAACATTTTTTTAATTCTATTTTTCTTTAGAATTATAATAAAGGGACGTGTAGAGAAATATTAATGACTTCTTGAGAAAATCGAAAGGTTATATATTCTAATTTTGGAGAAGAATACACATTCAATTAAATATTTTATGAGTGTATGATATACATTTTCCTTCAAAGGCGGTAAAATGTCGCATTTCATAATCGTATATTTGTTTTTCTATTTTCGCATTATTCTACTTTTTAATATGCTTTCTGTCTACAATTTTAATTTAATAAAAATATAACTGAAGTTTATTGAATGTTATATTTGATAGAATACATATTTGTGGTTCTTTCCATTTATTGTGAGATGTGTTTTAAAATCATTTTTTTTAATATTAAATTTATTTATTTTTATCTCAATGTATTAAGTTAGCCTATAGATATTTTGTATTTTTCGGTTTTAAAATTATTTCATAGCAACAAGAAACCGATTCATAAAGTACCTGTGAAAGAAATGGAAAATTGATACGAGTATGACCCCTTCGCATCTCAAAAAATAGTAGCCATAGCTTTTCCCCCGATGAGACTATCTGCGCCTTCTTTACACCAAATTTAAAGGACATAAGACATTATTTTGTTTGTTGCTGGTTTTCGGCGTATGATTCACGTCTCACTGATGGAGGAATTCGATGTAAAATAACGATGATAACTCATGTGCGGCAACAATCAAATTTTAATTTAGCTGTTAATGCGTACGAATTCAAATCTAACCTATGAATCAGTGTCAATCTTCTTTTGTCACAATTTAACGCATAACAGAATGCAATGTTAACACTTATTTCCCTTAGAAATGCCCTCTGTCGTCAAAAGCGGGTACATTTTAAATTGTATGAAAATACATCGTAATAACAATTGTAATGATTAATACTTACTATCTAACAAGAATAATATTCATCCATGTATATCATGTAGAATAGATCGTTTGACTATTGCTAATGTGAACAACTATTTTATTTTAAATAGGGCTCTACGAAACAATTAATCGTAATAAAAATATACGTTGAGAAAGTCGCTGGCCTCATCTCTTACCCATATTCAAGCGAACTGTTTTTTCAATCAATAATATATCAAACAATTAAGTATATACATAGTAAAGAAAAACATGTAGTGAAATAATTAGCATAAAGGATATAAATAGAGCAGTCTTTTTTAAAGATTTTTTATTTGCATCACACGTTATACTCTAATATTCTTATATTTTACATTTAAAAATGTCATCAATACGGAAAGAAGCAGAAATGGAAGCTTTTACATCAAATGGCGCATATTACATCAAATTCTGTTAAAGGTTACACAACTGGATTATAAAACTCGTCGATGTACGTCCACGAGATTGAAGTCTGAACGATTTCTACATATTTTCTGGAATATATTCCTGCAACTCAGAAGAAAAGAAAACCTACTAAAAGGAATCTTGTGTACTACAAGAATAAAATTAGAAGCGAGAATCCCTGGATGTATAAACCGTATAAGATTCCCTTTCACTTATCAGAACGTTTTGAAAAGTACTACAAGTTTGAAGATTATGAGATATAACTTATATAAGATTTACTTTAAAGTTGTTGTGAAATTTTTGTCATTTTTGATATTTCACAAGGAATTGCAAGTTAATTCTTAAAAATAGAATTTTGATTAACTATGTGTACGAATTATAAAATGAAACGCATCTTTTTGATAAGAAATTGAATGTTGTTTATTTGATGCAAATGTTTAACGTCCCACTAATGCAACACGAGAGCTATTCGAGATGGATCTCGTAATTTTGAACCTCGACCCAGTGACGAGGATGACACTTAAACTGGCACCCCTCTTTCAAATTCCACTCCACGCAAACGGAAAGACTTTGAGATTCGAGTGCTTCAGTGTGCTTCGGCTCTAGCGAGATATTCTTTAGGAAGGTCTTTAGTTGCCTCGGGATTCTAGTTCATTACTTGACGAAAACCGTCGACTGCAAGTGCACGTCCATGACTACTAGGCTACCGCGAGTGCGCTACTATGACTACTAGGCTTTTCACACCAAAAGGAAAAAAAAAATTAATAACCTATAAAAATTACGTTCTGGATAAAAAAAAATCATTATATTTGAATAATAGTTTCATTATTTGGCATCAGCAAAAGCTTTATTTCGATTTTTCGAGCCATAATAATTCAATTTAAATTTCAAACGAAAACTAGACACAACAGTTTTTGAAGTGATTCTTTTTAAATAGAACCTTTTTGTATAGATTTTATTAGATGTAATACTTTTCTTTTAAGAAATAATTTTAGTATGATAGAAACATTTTGTCGTTACTATTTCAATGAGAATTTTATGTATTTTAGTTAAATTTACTTAAAATAAAATCCCACCTCCAATTGCATTTTATAAAAATAATTAAATAAAATGTATGTAAAATAGTTTTTATAGTACTTAAATAAAAATAACTTTTAAGAGAAAACTTTAAAATAATTAACTATAAAACCTGAGTATTATCGACTTCATATGTTTATTTTTATTAACAACAGTTTAAACAAAAATCACCTTCTCAAAAATCATTTGATAAAAAATTTATGGAAATTCCTATTACGTATGACGTAGCAGAATATTTAGTAAGGTGAAAAAATGTATTAGTTTCATTAGAAGTTTTTTTTATATTATTATTCATCATTAAAGCTTATATTGAAATTAAAGATTTAATTATTTCATGTTTGTTTACGAAAATTAGATTAACCGTTAACAGTTTATTAGTTAACTGTAATTAAATATGAAATTCCCGTTGAGGCTGTAAGTTTATTTCTTTGATGATGTACTAAAATTTTTAAAAAATTAATTTCTTATAAAATCGAGGAACTTACTTTTATTTCCCAACATATTATGTTTTTATATATCAAACAATATTTTTTTTTAAAAAAAATAATCTTTTTATAGATATAATTAAATTATCTTAAAAAAGCTTTTTAAAGGATTTAACAAATATCAAAAACTTAGCTTTTCGCAGCTAAAAGATGAAAATAAAACTTATTAACACGTGATGCATATTTGAAAACAGACCTCTACGATCTGTAGTGATTAAGAACTGCAGGCCGTGTCTGATTTTTACTTGAAAAGTGTGTGTGTGTGACTGTAGTTTAATATTCGAAATTAAAAGTAAAATTATAATATAAATGTATGATCAACCCAATTGAAAACGTTTTCGGTATATATTAGACAGGTAAAAATATATTTTACTCATTATAAGTTTACAATACAACACTGAAAAGTCTTTTGTTAAACGATAATTATCAGTATAGATTGATTAGTTGTTTATTAACGATACATTTAGAAGCAACGAGATAGCAATTAGTGACGGAACACCCAATTTTCAGACCCGAGCTGGCACTCCTTTCAGTATCCGACTCTTAAGGCAATAGGACTCGAACCCACAACCCGTCAGAAACGACTTCAGTCGCGAATGTCACAGGCTACCGTGGATACAAGAACTACTGCAATAAGTGGGGGAGTGATGGTAAAAGTTGATGGCGCACAAGCGAGATGTGGCTCTTCTGCTATTCTGCGCCAAATAACGTATAACTGTGATTTAGACGTGTGAAAATGTTGAAAAAAAGGTAAAAATAAGTCGCTAAAAAGAGAATTAATATACAGAATGAAACACGGTATTGTAGTTTTCTTTTCAGCTTTGTAATTGGAATAAAGGCTCTTAAAACAGGGAACACATATCGAAATATATAAGTTATAAAAATGATAAAATTCTGATGATACACACACAAGTGTAAGTTTGTGATCAAAATTTTTCACTTGTGAACGATTCGATTCACAAATCAATTCAGAAAAGTGTGAATCATACATTTGTGTGTATGTGTGTGTAGCTCAAAAATTATATGCGATAGAAATGGAAAATGTGAAAGAAGTAACTCATTATAATGTTGCCAATTCCTCATTTTCCTTTTTCTAAGTAGTCTAAGATTATGCGAACTTCAAATCCTCTTAAAGTATCACGATGAGCCTGTACAAAGATGTTGAATGGACTCTGGCAGTGTGCACTCTCAACAATGCCACCAAACGTGGATGTGAATATTCAACATCATATCATTCTTGTGTCCTGATTCGTCGTCGATCACACAATTAAAGGCGCTCCTGTCCGTAATGCAGCTTCAAGCATAGCCGAAACCATGGTCGCTGAACTGACAGTCTAGGCTGCAGCAAACGTAGCCGAACTGTTCGAGCATACACTTCTTGTCCCGCAAACGATCCCATTTCCTTTTACTCAGGGTTCGTCGCATAGCTGTAGAATACATTAAGGCTATGTGGGTATAAAATATCTGTCTTCTCGACTATTAGTGCATATCGTTAGTACACTGAACGTATAGTTATTGCACCGTCAGTGACTGTTAGATCTAGTATTATCACACACAAATGTGTGTGATAATACTAAGGTTCTTTATAAAGGTTCTTCATTACAAATAATAAATCTCATCAGCAAGTTGTTATCATCTATCTCCTTACCATTTCCTTCTATTCTATTTCACTTATATATCATTATCTATAACTGAATTCACTTCACTTTAATCTTCATCTAATTTACCTAATCAAGTTGCATTTGGGCTTGGAATAAATTGTAATTTTATAGAGTTCAAATTACACTCATGGACAAAAAAATTCAAGACATCATACAAGTTCTGTATGATATCTTGAGACATTTCGTTCCATATTTGCTGTAACCTTGCCTCTAGTTCATTCAAACTCGTGGGATGCCGAACTCACCGTCCCAAGTGATCCCAGATATGCTCGATTGGACCCAAATCTGGGCAACGGGCAGACCAAGGAAGGGTAGTAACAGTGCGGAGACAGTCTTGTGACATCCTTGCCGTGTGAGGCCGACCATTGTCTTGTTGAAAAATGGCTCCTGAGAGCCGTTGCACGAGTGGCAACACATGTGGTTGCAGGATGCCATGGACATACCGCTGGGCTGTCATGGTGCCCCAGATCAATGCTATGGGGTGACCGTGTATTGTAGGCAATGGCGCCCCATACCATCACACCAGCTGTGGGAGCGGTGTGTCGCTGTAAAGCAAAGACAGTATTGAGGCGTTTATCATGGGGTCTCCACACACGAACGCGATTGTCATCACTGCTGAAATTGAATCTGTATTCATCGCTAAAGACGACCTGGTTCCATTCCGCTGCAGTCCAATTTCCTCGTGCGCAGCACCACTCCAAATGTAGGCATCGATGGGTGGGCGTCAAGCGCAGCACACGTACTGGGTGTCGCGATCCCAAATATCCTTCAGCCAGGCGCCTTCGTATGGTTCGAGAAGACACAGAGGTCCCTAGTATAGGTGCTACCTGTGCCTGGATGGCGGCCGATGAAGCAGTTGGCTGTACGCGTGCATTTCTTACGATGTAGCAGTCTTCTCGACGACTGGTCTGTCGAGGGCGTCCTGAGCCTGGTCTTCGTGTAAATGACATCTCCCGGATCCACTGGTCCCAACACCTCCTCACAGCACAATCAGAGCGTCCTAATTGACAAGCTACTCACTAGCTGACCACCCAGCTTCCATTGTGCCGATAATTCTCCCCCTCTATAACTGCAACAGCTGCTCATTTTGTCTTCGAAAATGGCTTAATGTCATGTCTACCTCAGCTCTTCCTTTGTAAACGATTCAGCACACTCAAATAAGCTTTGGTTATCTGTTATATACTCCACGGAGAACGACGTTAAACACCCTCTACTAGCTATACGTAATGCGCAATCACGCTGCATTTCTACTCATTTGCATATCTCTTTAACATGTACCTTCATGCCAAGTTTCGTTACGATCCCGCAATTATTTCTTGGTGCTCTAATTTTTTTTTGTCCACGAGTGTATAATGTATAACTTTCTATTGTCCATT
>BMAW01083920.1:520262-607047 GCA_019974015.1 Nephila pilipes | reverse complement strand
AATAAATAGTTAAGTACATATAATATAAAAAATCGATCATTTTAATTTGTATTTTCATTTTTTTTTTTCAATGCAATCACTAAAATGTTTAAGAATTTAATGAGATGCGTGTTGAATCTTATAGTTTTAATACATTTTTTCAAAATGTATCAGAAGAGATTCCAAAATAAAATGCGCGATTTAATACATAATATGTACTTAACTATTTATTGGAAACTTATTCATGATGGGATTATAAAATATTTATTTAAAAAAAGCAATGTTAATATTCCTTGCCAAGCATAAAATTAATTTTTCTAGGTTAGTTATATTTATAAATGCTGATTTAAAATAAAAGTATTAACATAAACCGGTAATTCTTTTTTTAAAAGAAATAGTTCTGAAAATTCAGAATAATAATTTATAAAGAAATAACTTCTTTTCATGCAATTAGGTTTAACAAATATATCATTTCATTAAAAATTGAAACCTTTTTAAATGAGTTATAACCTTGTAATCAATGGTTAGATTAATTGAATTGTTACCGTTTACTGGAATAAATTTAATCTACCTTTGTCAAACAAAAAAATTAGTTTTTGTACTCAGAGAATCAAATTTCAAAAGTGCAGGAACAAATATTTTCTTCCACGCTCCATCTTTTTTTTTATTTGTTATTTGTGACGACGAATTTATTTCTGTCCAGAAATTTTACTTGTTTCAAAATAATAATGAAACAAATAATAACAGAGTTCTTTTATTCTTAATTTTTAAACAACATACATTAAACTAAATTTAAAACATTTAAAATTTTTGATGCATTTAAAAAAAATCACTATACGAATATTTTAAAGTTATTCATAATTCTACTCTTTTTGAGCGATATATAAGTATATCGCCACTTAAATGACTATTATAGTATTTATACAAGATTTCGAACACATTAAAGTCTGAGCCAACTGACCTGGAAAAAACTGAATTTTATTTGTGTTTAGCTCCCGTACTTCTTAAGAAGACATTTTTTCCTCCCTACCAACAATCTATATCGTTTTTTATTGTAAGTTTAGTCTCTCTCTTCCCCCACAACTTTTGTCGTGCCGTGTCATCTGTAAAGAATTAAATAAACTTGGTTTAGGAAGGCGTAACATTGTTGAAGAGCAATGCTGTGATCGATGATACCAGCCCTGTAAAGGAGTTGCTTTTAGTCCTCCCATCGCAGGAAATGTCCCATGTATTCAATAGTTGTTTCTTTCACTTCTACCATAATCATTTATTTTATGCGAACCATACAAGGTTATTAATATTCGGAGCGGGAAAAAGTAAAATAAAGAATACAAATGCAGCTGCTGCCCGAAATACATGAAGAATTGCAGAAGTTCCCAAGCAATTTTTAACCGATTTCTCCATGTATTTATTTTTTTCTCTTCTTTTTGCCTTCTGTAACATGGTAATAAACGGCAATTCCATATCTTTCGAAATGATACTCAACTCTCAAATGAAATTTTGAATCATATGCTCAATTCTTGGTATTTTTTGAAGATCGAGTAGCGGAAAGAAATACATCGTGATTATTCAAGCATTATTCGATTGCCATGTATGTTTTGGCGTCGTTTTATTTGGATGCGCTTGAATGAATTGTTAAAAAAAATGATGACTCATTTTATGTGAAGCCTTTCATAAAATATTTTTATAGTCTTAATTACTTTTTATGCTACTTATTAAGCACAATTCTGAGAATATATTTTCCTCCTTGATATTCTTTGTGCGCCAAAGCGTTGACTTCTTTTTTTTTAAATATCTATTATCACTGTATCTGATTTTTAGTGTACCTAGATTAAATATTTTTTATATCTTGAAAGCTCTCAGGAATAAAATATGAATTTCACAAATTTCAATTCTTTTTAATTAACTTTATTCTTTGTGTCTAAGAAATGAATAATTATACATTTGTCCATATATATTATATCTTCAGAAAATATAATTCTTTGCATTACGTTTACCAGTTTATTATTTTGCTCTGGTGATTCAGCTTAACTTACATACATATAATCCTAAATTATTCTTGTCCATTGAAATTATGAATTGAGATTTACCATATTTAAATTATCAAATACGTATATGCAATAAATAACATAAAATAAATTCTTTTTTAATACTAAAGTTTGTTTCACTCCTTATAATTATTGGAAAGAGTAAAAAAAAGTTAATAAGAATTTAATTATTTTTATTAACTGTTTAATTATTTTTATTAGTTTCTTAATTATCAATTAAAGGAATTTTGAGAGGCAGCCTTGAAATTTAAAAAAGAAAAAAGCGTGTTTTCTGTTTCGAATAAAAATAAGTAAATTTATGAAATAATAAATCAAAAGAAAATTATTTTTTAATAATATTTAAAATAACGAATATTAGCTATATTTTTTCTCATAGTTTACTTGAAGTTTGTTTTGCAAACAAATAAACAAGCACTTTAAATAGAAAAAGTCTTTTCAAATTCTTCTTCCACTCCTTTAGAAAGTTCAAACAGCATACATCACTCCTTCCATCTGTCCATTAAGAACAGAGGTCATCACTCTTAGCTCTCAAATCACTGGCCTTCAACGATTCGCAGATCATTCTAAAAGAGAGCTGGAGTCATTTGTACGGACAACCGACTATTGCGATGAGAATAAAAGGCCACATGGGAGGAACTATCGCATGATTTCGATTAATTTCTTCCTTAAGTTAGTTCTTTTTCTCGCTTTGAAGTTTTATTTTACTTTTTTTTTTTTTTTTTTTTTTTTTTTAAAAGTGTTACTGGAACACGTGTTTAGATTTTTTTAGAGCGAAGTTGATTGTTAAAAGTATCTTTGAAAAAGTCCAATGTCAAAATATAATTCTACTGAAATTCAGCAGCAGTTTGAAGTGTTATAACGTAGCTGGTGTCAAATGAATTAAAAAAGAACATACGTCTTATTTAGAGCTTTAAAATACATTAAGAAGGTAAGACCGTTTACTACTACATTATTATGTTAAAAATGCTTTGTTAAAATTCTTTTTGTTATGAATAATTATTTTGGTAATCTTCACGAGAGGTAATAAGAATTGAAAATTTAAATAATTTCCTGTAATATTCCTGTATAATAATAATTAAATAATTTCCTGTATAATAATAAATTCCTGTAAGAATTTCCTGTAAGAATTTTTTTAAAAAAAATATTTTAGAGTAAATTTTTCAAGTTGTAAATAAATCTTGAGAATCTATACAATTAAAATGAAATAATTGAAATTAAATTAAATTCAATATTAGATATAAATAATGCACACATATATAAATATTAATCTACATTACTTCTGTATCATATATACAATCTATATAAGAATACAAATATAATCCATATCAGAGCTTTTATGTGTAAGGAAGGCTTAGCGTAAAGGTGGAATGACGCAGAAGCAAGAAATTTGGTACATTTAATTAGTGTGTAATGATAATGTGTACCTCGAAGACTTTTTTTTAAAAAAATTCATCTTGGGTTACTTAAAATTCTATATTAAATTGACCAATAAGAAAGCTTTGGGTTACACAGTGCATAGTTTTTGCTACAACGATAGATAAGTATATTACGTACTTATCTATTGTTCAAATGACCTTCATGAGATACTAGAAGATTTTTTATGTCATTCTTTGAAAACAATGTGTTTAATATTATATTTATATCTTAGCTGTCTCCAGTATTATTAAGATTTATAAAGGAAAAATAAAATTTAAAGAATACAGCTGAAACAATATTTAGTATTTTAAAAAAACGGCTTTGACAAGCATATTATTATCAACATTTAACACATTTATCCACTAAGTTATATAAAAATTATATTTGAGTTGTATCTATCATTTTTTGAATATTGTTTAAGCTTATATGATTCGTTTTTGCCTAAAAAACTCCTATCAGCTTTTATTTCATTATTCTACATTAATGCATATTTAAAAAACACCCGGAAAACCTGATTTTGAATTATACTTCCACACCTTTTTTAAATTACAAAGAATTATAGGGAAAATCTGAACACTTGAAGACCAGATGAGGAAAAAACAAACCTCAAGTAAAATACTCTTCGAAGAAAAAAAAATATTTAACTGATATATATAAATGTTAATCAATATTCCTTACTTACCCAAGAAACGGCCTTTGGAAAAAATATATTGCTTGAAATGAAAATATATGATTGAAGAGTTAAAAGAAAAATAGGAGGGAATTGGATTTTTATTTTTTCAGTAGTAACAAGTGTTGTAGTTTAATTGATTTCAATATATATAGTTTCGAATTTCACGAATAATCCTGAAACAGTTACGTTTCAATGAAGTCAAAATGACTAAAACGAGATGTTCTGTAATCGCCATTTGGGAGTGGACATAGAAAACATAAATATAAATACTTAAATAATCTCAAATTAGTTAAATCCTTTAATGATTCAAATTGTGTTTTTCATTTTAATATCTGATATCTTATATAGATGACTCGAATCACTTAAGTCTTTTTAAACTAGTAATAAAAAGATAAATTGTTGTATTTTGCTTAAAATTAATTGGAGAAAACTTATTTTTTCGTTTAAATTAATTCAAGCATCCAGGATTTTTTATATTGATATTTTTCGCATTTTCTTTTCTTTATTTGGTCATTTTTAAAAGTAATGAAAAAATACTTTTGCGATGATTTAAATAGGAGAACTATGATTTTACATTCCTTACTTTAAACAGTGAAAAATGAAAGTCAAATAATGTACATTAGAAAAAATAGAAAAAAAGAATATTAAAAACTATAATGAAAATATAAACACAACTAATTTTGCAAGTCATTTTAATTATCCAATTTTGAAATTAAAATCTTCTTCATCAGTTTTTTTTTCCAATTTTGCATTTAAATTTTTCACATTAGTGGTATCTTGAATCATTTTTCCATTGATTTAAAATTGATACAGCTCTTTAGTTTTACATTTCGGACTACCTAACATCTCTTACTCTAGAAACAGACCAAACTTTGAGTTTACATTAACTTATTTTTTTTACATAAAAAGTGAGTCAAGTATGTTTCGGATTTCACTACAATAATTATATTACATAAACGTTAAAACTAAGATATTACATTTCAGACCATGTTAGAATTTCACAAAATAAGAAAGCCATCTGGTTGAACTCTTTCATAATATTTTATAGGAATCGATAAAAGGTTAAACCATCATGTGTTGATTCGACGTTAAAAAAAAGTTTCATTTCAGCAAATCCATTTTTATCAAATGAACGGAACGCTTCAAAACGTTTTTACTGCATTGCTCTCAGAAATTCCATCAATGAAATAATATATATATATATATATATATATATATATATATATATATATATATACGCGTAACGCGTTTCTACTGAAAAAAATTCGTACAGATTGATTAAGATTAAATGACCGTAATTTCATGAAATATTATTTTTAAGCATATGTCATCAGTTTTGAAACAACTGTAGAACTTTATTCACTTTAAAATCAAAAGTCACAATCAATTAGTCTAGAATTCTTTTTCCTATGATTACATTGTATATGAGTAATTTTATGATACATGAGAATAATTTATTTAGTTTTCTTTCATGTTCAAATTCAGTATATAATTTAATAGTAATTTTAATATTTATCATCATCAATTTGTCCTAACAGTTGGATAATAAAATTTTAAGCATAATTTCTTAACTGTCCTTTGAATATATATTTCTAATATTTTACGTGTCGGTTACATCAAAATTTTGTATACTTGCCCGGTAAAAAGATAATTTAGTATGTAGATAAAGGAATTTTTTGTTAAAATTCACCTGCATTTTATTCATTCATTATTGGTATTGAATGCATGTTCAAATGATGAAAATTCTTTTTGACATTTTTTCCAATGATTTTCCCCTTATTTCAAGGAAAATATGCATTTCTATATTAACGTATAAAATATGTATTATTTTATTTTAACCATTGTGTTTTGATAAACTTTCCAAAAAATAAAATTCAGTTTAAAGTCATAAAATAACTAAATTATATTGTGAGCTTATCAAAGAAGAAGTTTTGAGAGAAACTGAATTAAAGAAATAAATTCGCAAAGATATTTTTCATAAATACCCCATACATTTTCCATTAATAAAATATGATATTTTTGCAATGTTTTATGTGTTGTAAAATTAGGCTTGAAATAAATATTCTTTCACAATTAAAATATCATTGAATGAAAATGAAATTAATGTAATGTGTGTGGAAAAAAAAACTTAGTTTTTATTTTACAAAATGTGTTAATCATGATTCAACACATTGTTTGTTAAAAACACATAAAACTTGTTGTTTTTAAACCAGATAGCACTAATAATGAAGCCTAAAAAGAACTGTTTAATTAATTATGTAAATAATAGTATTAATGACTGTTATGGGGATTGTGTTTATAATCAAGAAATATCATACGATTTAATTTCTTATACAGAGTGAGATAATTCAGTAGGATAAAAAAATGAGGGCATTTTAGAGTAACGCCTCAGCTAGGAATTAGGGACAGAATATAACTTCATCGAGAAGTATTTAAAGAACCCCCCAGAAAACTCAGTGACGGAAGTTAAGTGTTAACCGTAGACAACATAGAAAAATACTTTGTGGAAACGAGAACATCACTCATGTAGTACTCATCAAAAGAATTCTTCGTGAAAAGGAGAAGAATAAGTACAAGCCGAGAAAACCCGAGAAGTGAAGCGCAATCCGCGAGAAGCAGCATTTCAAAAAAAGACACCGATGGTAAAAAAGGAAAGAAGGACCACTGCAGATCACATGTCATGCAGAGGTGCTACACAAAGGAAGAGGTTTGAAGGAGAAGCTGGAAAAAGACGAGCGTAAACAAGAAGTGAAGGGTAAAGCCTCGCAAGAAATCCCAAAATTACCAAAAGAGAGAAGGAATAAACAATAATGTGTTTCGAGTTACAAAAGGCAGTTTCCCGCTGGAAGAAGAAATTAATTAAAATGAGAAGCTTACCTTAATTCCAGAGACATACAAGCACATCAAAAGGGTCAAAGGTGAGTTTCAATGAAGAGGGGGAAACCTGGACAGAGTCTAACACTAGTGGATAACCTGATACCTTGAGAAATGAGATGTGAGGAGGTTTTTTCTATGAATTATTTCGTTCTTCATTCGCTATTTCTTTTTTGAATTTTTTAATTCTGTTCCATTTATTTTCATCTTTTGTTTTTTTCTTAGTTATTTTTATTGATGGTGACCCATTCCCCGAGACCTCAGAACTGCAAGACGGGCGAGACTGGGGGAGGGGAGAAGAATATGTTCACCTAATCTCCAAGGCTCGGGAAGAGTACGACCACAGTGAAGCCCCTTTTCCAAATTTGTCCAAAGGCCTGTGACTACAGAACTGCAGGCGTTGATGATGCAACGGATTTCGTAATATATTGATTCCTTCTCCTACAGTTCAGAATGTGTGCGAGGAAACACAGTTGAATGTCCAGAAGACGGATGGATGTGAAAATAAGATAAATAGAGAAGACACAAAGAGAAAGAGCCGAGTTTTCCCCGAAATGTTACGAGAGTCGTTCAATAAGTCCTTAGAAAATCCATGAGAATGCTTTGTTTATGCAAGTATCATGAAGCATTACAGAGCTGTCTCAGTTATTCGTATTCGTGATCATGACACCTTTCCCACCAATAATTCTTCGTCATAACTTTTCCGGCCCATGAGACCATCATCGCCTTTTTTAGAAAAGATTCACGGGAAGTAGCTCATTGTTTTGATTGTTGCTCTGTTTCCAGTGTATAACGACGATGAATCCATTTATCATCGACGGGGACAACTCGGCACAAAATGATGTATTTAATTCGACAAGGTGGCAGAAATAAAATTTTGATTTAGCAGCAATTCAAAACTAACTTGAGAATCAATGTCAGAATTGTTTCGGCTCCATTTAACAGATGCCAGATGGCAGCACCTAGGGGTAACAATAATTAACCTTAATGATGTCATCTGTTTTCAAGTACAAGTACTTTTTGAAACACCCTTGTTCTACGTGATTTTAGGTCTAAGAGTTAGTATTCCTACTCTAAATGGTCATAGTTCTGTAAATGTGAACCCACAATCATTTTAATTTATTGTAGTCTCCTAATTTGCAGCGATGTACAGAACCCCCACTTTCTCTAATGATATAAACATTTTGTATAATTATAATTTTATTTTAAGTCTTATCTTGATAAATATATGAAACTTGAATATTTATAAGAAAAAGCTTTTTAAAATAAAATATTTCTCAAACATTATGACGACTTATTAACATTAAGAAAATAATTTATTATTTATTTTAAATAATACAAGCTTCCATGAAAGTTTCTTTAATACCAGAATGAAAAATAATCATAAAATATTTTTTTGAAATAAAATTCCTTAGATTAAAATTAAAAACATTTTAGAGAGTCAAACAGTTTTGCTTCAATTCCTTTTGAATTAGGGTGTATAATTTTACAAATTGAATATATCATGAAAATATATCAATAACTTTAGATTATTGTTTTCTATACACAGCGTGTCCATAAATAGAAGAGGAAACTTTAAGGAGACATAGGGCACATCAAAAGGATTGAGAATTACTATTAATTCATGACCGGCAACGTCATAGTACTTCGGTAGGTGGCACTGCTTACGAGAACACTGGAGGAGAAATATCTATCTTTTTTCATCTTTTGAGTAGTAGTTACCTCCTTCGTACAACTTTATGCGAGCAAGGAACTGGCAGATATGCACTTGGATTGACTGATAAAAAAAAGTTATATCAGCTAGAGAACAGCTTCCACAGATACTATTATTTTGTAACCATCTGATTTCGCATATGTATTACAATTTGTGTGAAATTGAGTCTTTAAGAGGTGACAAACACAGGAATGACAGGACCCTGGTGATATATACGTACGCCATGGAAGTTTGTCGTTCGCTCACTGATGGAATAGGCGTAATGGATCAATTAAATAATCCCTACGTTCTCAGTATTTAATAACCCAAGATAAATTTCTTTGGGGGACACATAGCTGTTGTGTATGAAATGGATTTGGTAGTAAGAATCATCGTGCGTTACTGAGAATATCTAAAAAAATCATTTGTTTTCTGACCGTGTTTGCCAATCCATGATCGGTTAATGAAAAGCGACTATCGCTTGTAAGGAGGGAAACTTCGAGCACCTCTGTGACATTTTGAAATGAAATAATCTACTACAAAATTTGTAATATTTATATGAAACGTCTGTTTATGGTATCCTCGGTTTTGTATTCCTTCATTACTTGTAGTTATTCTACAAATTCTCCATGATGTTTCCAGTTAACGTACTTAATCACAATTCATTTGAGGTGCCCTACCACCTTTAAAATTTGTTCTACTAAGTATGGGACATCGTTTATATCCAGGTGTATTATTGTGCAATATATCAATAGAATACTTCAATTGAAGGAATTAGATTTAAAACTTTATCCTATTAAATATTTTTTCCATCTGTAAATTTTGAACAGCTTCTTATATTTTTTTAAGATTGAAATCATAAAGATTTATATGAAACTAAATTAACACTTATTCAAAAAGTAGTCCAGACTATTGCTGCAAATTCTTTTATCAAAATTAAGAAAATATTTATTTATCAATTTATATTATTTTTTATCATACACTTCCTCTTTCGTGTTCATAAATGCACGTAATACCATTCGCAAAATTCAGTTCTATTTCTTAATTTCTAAAACGCAAGTTCGTGTTTAAATTGTTAGCACTGATATTGAAAATAAATGATTTTTATTTCAAAAATAAATGGAATTTTAAATTTTGCGTTTATTTGCTAATCCAAGGAAGGCTTCGAAATACAAATAAATGAAGGGTTGAAAAAAATCACAATGTACGGTTATGTATGTTAATATTCTGCAGATATTTAATATTTATTTTTAAATGAAAGTTATAATATATATATATATATATATATATATATATATATATATACAGTGTGAGAGAGAAATTTTATGAAGCAATAAAAATGAAATCCACCTAATCAAAGATAATTTAATACTTAACACCAAATACTCTGGATTGAACTTGTTTGATGAAACTAATTTTTGCGATTTCGACTTAAAAGGCAGATATATGAAAGTATCCAAAGCACGCAGAAATACAATAATTAAAAGTAAGTGAGAATACAATATTTAAAAGTAAGTGAGAATACAATATTTAAAAGTAAATGAGCAATACGTTTACATCCAAATTATTTGAAAAAAATCAGACAATTTTAAAATTTAGCAGTAAGGAAATTACAAACTGTTGGTAATTGGTAGTTGTGTACAAAAAGTGTTTCAAATTATGTGTAAAAAATATAAATTGTGATAAGAGAAACTATAAACTTCACAACTAGACCACTAATAAGCTTATTATGTGGTCCTATTGTTTATGAAGGATTTAAAATTGGATCATTATATACACAGACGGTCAATCTATTTATCATTTATACAAGTTTTTAAAATTTAATTCAGCACCATTAAAAAATTCTTCTGTATTTGTTATTTGTTTGGAACATAATCATGTTCCAAACAAATGCAGAAGAATTTATAATATTGTTGAACTTGTTACTTTATGTGTGTTAAATTTACTTCTCATCAATATATATATATATATATATATATATATATAAATATGCATCAACATTTTGAAAATTTTACTATTGAAGTTAATTTCATAAGAATCAATTCAGTTCCACTATGTATATTGTTGAAATTATATACATGATTATTGACAAGTTTCCACTACACTAAGAAACTATATTTTCTTCAAAATTTTAAAAATAGTTATTAAAAACCAAATCATGAAAAATAATGAAATTATGAATAATTATGAAATATGAGACTTTAATAAAATCTAACAGCTTGCTTACATTAAATTATGGTAAGAAAAATTTGAAATTGTAAATCAATGACTATTTTTCTTTTTGTAAAATAAAACAAACATTACACAGTGAAACAAATGGCTAAATATAGTTTTACAGGGAAAAAATAGAAATCTTAAGAAATTAACATATAAAGACAACATTACACTAAACTTTTGAAATGAATTATGGATACTCAAATACTTAACTAAATATATATATCAGCAAAAATCTCATATACTACATTATAATGTAAAGGTAATAGAAAAATAATAGCTTAATCTTTACAAATGTCTCATGTAATGCATTTTATCGTGTGGAGCAATAAAAATATGAACCAGGTGAAGAAATAACAATGGTTCTAGAAGAAATCATTTTGTTTAATCAATGTCATTTCTTGCTATGCGTTAAGCGTTTGGAAATGTATTTCCCAATTTTGTGTCAATGACATGACAGCATGTAAAAACTATATCTTACAATTCCAACTTCCCCTTCAACGCCATATGAAGACTTTAGCATTAATTTGAATTTAATGCGTACATCTGAAGTATTATGTCACAAAACTTGATGAATCAAAACAAAAAACTTGCTAAGTTCTACCAATTAATCATGGCTTTTACCCACAGTTTAAGAATATTCCTATTCATTTCTAAAGTATGGAGGTCATCACCTTCCATGCTTTATAGAATTATATATGTATATAAACAATTAAGCAAATAAAGTGTGTACAATTCGACAAATACAATGCAACTTCAATAGTGCTTCTGACTACCTCTTTCTGCAATATATGGCCTAAAAAGACGGGTGTTTTCTTGGGGCAGATAGTCTCACATATTTTGAACAGCCACCTTCAAATTGTGTTCAGAGTGCCATGGTGGCATCTGGCGTTTCAAATGGTCCCACAAATGCTCTATACGGGACAAGTCCATGGAAGAATCTTAACATGACGAAGGAAGCCTTGAGCTACTCAAGCTATATGAGGACGAGCATCAGACAAATACAAGGCAACTTCAATAGTGCTTCTGACTACCTTTTTCTGCAATATATGGCTCAAAAAGACGGATGTTTTCTTGGAGCAGATAGACTCACATATTTTGAACAGCCACCTTCAAATTGTGTACAGAGTACCATGGCGGCATCTGGCGTTTCAGATGGTCTCACAAATGCTCTATACGGAACAAATCCATGAAAGGATCTTAACATGACTTAGAAAGGCTTGAGCTACTCAAGCTGTATGAGGACGATCATTATCTTGCTGAAAAATTGTCCTGTGAAACCATCTAGGAAACGTCCAACGGGGTGTCAAAAAATGTCATCAACTTAATACGCCAACTTTCAGATTCCACTTTCCACAATTAGAGAGGACTAGCTGTAATAGAGTATGGCCCACACACCATTACGGATGCTGTGCGTAAAGTGTGTTGGACGAAAGGGCGGAAAGAATTGTACTGTTCAACAGGGTGCCTCCACACCCGTAAGCGGATAACATCTGTCCCCAAATCGAAAGGGATTTATCACTAAACACCATTTTTTACCAATATGTAGCATTCCGAGTCACTCTGGCTTGGTACCCCTGTAGACGAAGTCACAGATGTTTCAGTATTAAAGGTAGTACACGAAAAGGACACTTGAATTACCCATTCGGTTCCGCACGGCGTCTGGAAATTGAGTAACTGGCAGCCATACGTATGATTGTATTGCAGAATGAGTCCCTGTTGGATCCACGTGCACTTGCCTCACAAACTTTCTGTAATCTCCTGGCTCCAAACTCAATTCTCCACTCCTGGGTACCATCTCTTGTCCATCATCTTGTGTTCTGACGGCGCAATCTGAACGATCGACCTGGCAAGCCACACGGCTTTTCGATCAACCTGTGATTTTCATGCCGATGATCAGGCCTCTCTCTAAACTCAGCACTTAACTTTACAAAATATCTTCTCATTCATCAAATTAGCATTCTTTGATTACTAAAGTCCTTCAAGAGTCGTAATGTGATTATTACGTTCATGGGTCTTGAACTATGCACCAGTTTTTATAGGACCCACTTGATCATTGCAGCTCTACAACAGGGTATATGGTCATGCGCATTGGCATCAAATTTGGATAATTTTAATATCGGAAAACTTCGCTAATAAAGTTTGCTTCCTTCTAGGTGCACTATTTTCAATGTTCTTGAGTGTATACGAGGTCTTAGTCCAAGTCTTATAGAAAATTTCGCAACTACTTTTTGCTTTGTTGTTACACTTATCATTTTTGGCGAAAAAAAAAACATAATTTTAATGCGAACTAAGTCTACTGCTGTTCGATTTTGTTTACAGAAGTGACAGGCACTGAATTTGAAGTTTTATTTGGTTTTATTAATGCTGCACTAGGAGCAACACGAGGAATATTGGCGGTGGACCTTGTAATTTTGAATCTGGGTCAAGTGACGAAGGCAACAGTAGAGCTGCCACCTCCCTTCCCAAACTTTCACACCACCCAACGGGAGGACATTGGGGCCCCGACAGATTTAACATGCATTATCCCAGCTACATGGTTAGTCTTTAGCAGGATTAAGGCTCTACCGGCCGAGTGTTCGCGATTTGACCCCTAGGCAGCCGCAGGAACAGCTGTCGGTTATTGATATTTCCCGCATGCGCACTTCTTCTGTAGCAGCATCAGTCTCGTTATTCTATACCCTTATCTCATATAATCCTATTACATATTTTAATTCTTTGATAAAATATTTTTCTTCTTTTTTTAAATAAAATTAAATTTATCTATTCTTGTGTGTTATATAAACTTACACCTAATATAGATATTTACGATTTGCTCTAGTATAATTTTAATGAGGACCAAATAGTTATATTTATGTAATCTTACTTGGAATTGAGCTATTAAGTATGGTATGTTTATTATCATTAAAAAGTTGCAATTTATTTGTCGCGAAATTTATGTTTATGTGAGTATTCATATGTATAGTGGTTAAATTTTACTGTTATATTTGTTTCTTTGTAAGTATAAATGTAGTAATTCTTGCATTTTTTTTCTACTATTTTTGTTGGGTGAATAATTTCTGGTGGTTCTTATTTAAATTGCGTTTTTTGTGAGATTTAATTTACTTTTGTAATGTTTGACTATTGTTATTATAGTAGATTTTATGTTTTAAATTGTACTTTCTCACTACTTTCTTCTTTAAGATTTTTCTGATTAGTTTAAATAATGACTTTAAAATCTTAGTAAGTTTTTTTTTTCCCATTTTATTTAAGGAAAAAGTGTATAAAGATTAAAAAAATTAATACTCTTATTGGATGACAAATTGAACTGCTCTTAAATGTTATATCATAAGGTTGCTAATCTATAAACGGATGTTGAATTGTTACAACATAAAGATTAGACTTATAAAACTACAATATTTTGGAATGAAATGGATGTAGCCTAAACCTATCAACGTAAAATGTTAGGCAAATATATAATGATTATATTAATAATCAAGATTATATTTTCACCATTTCTAATAACAGGAATAGATGTAAAAACTATATTTTATTTTTTAATGTATGTCATTGTTCTAGATGCAAAACTTGTAAAATTATCAATAAAAATCAAGTTAATAAGAATTCTAAAATATATTTTTTGTAAAAAGTTTAATTATATTTACCTTCTAAATCTTAAAATTTGTGATTTGGAAAATATAACTCATTAAGACATTTATGAATAAATTTGTAAAACTTTCAGCTATATTAATATTAGAATTAATCGTCATAGGTTAGACATAAATTTTTTTTATAAGTTTCAAGATAATAGCATTGAAATTGAAACTAATATTTAAAAAAAAGGGTTTTGGTAGGAAAGCTTCTTTATTGCATATTATTAGACATTATACTCATATGTGTTAAATGTTATTCATTTTAATGAAAATAGGTCACTAAGTATTAAGAAAAATGATTACAGAAATTTTTGTTATAATAATGGTAGACAAATATATCTAGTAGAAAATAATAATAATGTTTTTAGAGAAATGAAAAGATTAGTAAAGGTAAAAGGTAAATTATTAATAAAATAAAGGTATTAAGAAAAATGTTCTTAAGCTTATTGATAATTTTGAGAAAGATTTTCGTCTTCTAAGGATTATGCATGTTATCCCATATAGTTGGAGATCTACCAAAGCGACCAAACGTATAACTCCATATGGCAGGGAACTCGCTGAAAAGGGATGAAATAAATTTTCTCTTCTTCATGAGAGGTTTTGAAGTTCCTTTCGCGCGTATTTCGCCGAATTCCTCTCCCCCATTAGGAGGTTTAACATCTTGATAAGTAATTGGGGTGGGCCGCGGTGACACAATAAGCAGTGACAGGAAATTCTATGGCTCATGAAGAAACCCCACTCCTTCACACATGATTCGCTTAAAGCAACACAATTGCAATGAATGAGAAATCGCCCAGTTTCCTCGTACACACAAACACACCGATATCAGTAATAAAAATATCCTCATTATGGAACTGTTGTTGACCACCTGCGTTTTAAAAAGAGCAGGAAGAGAGGAATTCTGCTTTTTCGAAGATGTTTGTAAAAGAAAAGAACAATCTCATCGCGACCATTAGCTGTGTTGAAGTAGATAATTTTGGGGAAATAGCTTTATGCAAAAAATAAAATATTTAGAGAGTTCATGTTTAAAGTATTAAGTGCTTTTTATTCTACATAAAAAAGTTTTTAATTAGAGACTGTTATGAAAAGTTATAATTAAAAGCTAAAAAAATAATATTGTAATATTACGTTTTTCAACAAACATTTTGATAAAATTAATTTTAATGTTCTTCGTCATAAATAAAAAAAAAGTATTCCCAATCAAAAATCTATACATTTGAAAAGCATTTAATAAAAAATGGGACGTACTTTTCAGGATTATAATAAAACAAACTATAGATTTAAAAAATAAAATTATAAATATATGTGCAATATTTACAAAGAGTGTATCAATAAGGGATATCAACATATAATTACTGGTAATTTGGAAATTGTTTAGGATAAAAAATTAAGAAACATTATGAATCATGGTATACATTTCAGACTTAACAGTTCTAAAAATAGTTTTAATATAAAGTAAAAATATTATGTAACACATTATTTCAGATATTGGTAATTTTATTAATTAAATTACCAAATAGCTATGGTCTCCCACCTCAGGCTTCGAGAAGTTTAAAGACTGTATTAATCATGATGATGAAATATTGGTTTCTAGAAAAATAAATATTAATAATAAGGATGATATTTATTTGAAAGATTTAAAAAAATGCTATTAATCTCCAGAATAAATTTATTTTTTTAACTATGCAGACAAAAGTACCTAATAATGATGCTATTATAAGCAAGGAATTCTACATTAATTTAATTAAAATCATCTTAAGTAAGTCCTTTAATGTTATAAGCAATTCAGAAAAAAGTATATAACATAATTATTACATGTTATAAAAAAATTTCCATCAGTATTAGTAATTTTAAGTTATTTACAATTTTTAACAACGAAAATTTGAATAGAATATATATATATATATATGTGTGTGTGTGTGTGTGTGTGTGTGTGTATGTGTGTGTGTGTGCGTGTGTTATTAATATTATTATTATAAGAGTCCAAGCAAACTATAAAGTTATCATTTTCAAGATCTGTTTAATTCCATTGATATAGAGGATATGATCAGGTTTCTGATGATACTCCTTAATAAATGTAACATAGAAAATACAATAAAACTGAGAAAATTTAAAAACCTTTCACAATTAGTACTGTAGAAAAATTGTATAATTTTCAATAAAAAGTATACATACAAATAAAGGGCTTGACTCAAGGAGACCAGGCAGCAAAATTCAAGCTGAACCATACTTTCAATATTATAAATCAAACCACTTGAACTCTCTTTCGCTTTATACAGATAAATAGACGAACTGATAATTTTTTTATTAAATGTAGCGATTTTAAGCCGAACATTGATTTTTATCCAAATTTTTTGGGATCTTTAGATAAAAATTCAGATACAAAAAAAGGCTGAATATTTAGATACACAACTGCCGTTAAAGAATTACACCTTTTATAGGAATTTATATGATAAAATAGATGCATTTAAATTTAGAATAATTAAAATGCTTGACTGGAAAAGTAATATTTATTTATCCATATACAGAAACATTATTTGAAAATTTTTGCATCGTAATAAATTGCTAGCTACACATAATAAAGATAGATTCAATATAATTAAGAAATTCATAGGAAAATGTATAGAATGTGATTATCCATTAAAATTTTTGAAAAAATATATTCCAAATAATTTATTTGATGATCTATATTGATATTTAATTTAAGATTAACCATGCGGAATTCTTACGGGAATCTGGAGAATATTAAAATTTGATTTCGTAAATTGGATTTGACATATAGAAATGTTTTTTTTTTACATCATTTTAATTTTCTCACTAGAATCTTAATTTATAAATTAATTTATATGAATTTTTGATATTGACATTTTGAGGTGTGAGAGTTTATTCTGATATATTTTAGAATTTTTACTTTGAAAAATGTGGTCTTATACATAAGGGCTATTACCTTTCAGGAATTTCATGAAATTTTAAGATCTTTTAGTTAAAAATCAAATCCACCACATAATATTAAGATTACAAAGACAGCTAGTTAATGGTCTAGCTGTGAAGATCTGTTAAAAGATTTCTTATATAGTATACATTTACAGACTCATATTTTATCCAATGGATTCCAAAGTTTTTTAACAACTAATGTTCTGATTTGTGTTCTATTGGATATGATTTCTATTCATGTTTGTATTCATTATGAGATTTTTATTATAAATATTCACTATTTTGAAGCTTTTTATACTTAAATTAACTAAATATTTTTGATATTTACATTTTATCTGGTAACAATACATAATATTAGAGATCTTCATTTAAAAAGTTCCTTGTACCTATTGCACTGTAATTCTTGATAGCGTGTCACAAGATCTTGTACTTTGGATTTTGCATCTTTTCTGATTTGAAACGATAATTTATGAAAATACTTAGATTTAGTTATGCTTTTGTTTTTAAATTCTTAAATCTTTAATTAAAAAGATTTTATTTGTATTGTTTCTGTATTTTAAAATTCTTAAAATTTTAACTAAATACAAAATTTTTTAATTGGATAGTTTTTAATTGAAGGCCTTTTTATTTGGATATTTTTAATTGGAAAGTGTTTTAATTGAAAAGTATTTACTTAGAAAGTTTTTAGATGAAAGGTTTTTAATTATATATCGGTTTTAATTTTTTTTTATTGTAAATGAGATATCTTGCCGTTCTTTTTCTTTTTTTATATTGTTTCTTTCCTATAGCTTATAATTTGCATTTTGAAGTAATCCAATGTTTTCCCAACAAGAAACACTGGGGAAGTGTTGGTACCTTAGAACATGTTTAACCCACCCCTCCAAATATATGCCTAGTCTGAATATGCATGTTCTGTTTTGTTAAATATTCAAATTAATCTTTCAGATTCAAATTTGATTCAATTTTTATTCATATATTTTCCGTGCTTCTATAAAGGTTTTCATTTGTTGATTTTAGATTTTAATTTTTGTCTTATTTTCATGTGTTTTTACACAATTTCTATTTGCTTTTATATACTACATATATATATATATATATATATATATATATATATAAGTATATATATACACATGGACTAATAAGTCCCGAGACTGTGCGGTCGTTTTTTGCGATTTCCTCTTCTGCACCATGTCAATATAATAATCACTGTTGATCGATTTACCTTTTCGAGGTAGTCAATGAAAATCACGCCATGCGTATCCCAAAAACTGACGCCATGACTTTGCCAGTCTCCCGTTGCGTTTCGGACGGCTTTCGCCAGCTGTGGATGACTGCTGCTTCGACTCTGGAGTGTAGTGATGTATCCATGTTTCATCCATGGTCACGTAACGACGCAAGAAATCTTTTTTGTTGCGAGTAAATAGCGATAAACAGCTTTCTGAATCATCGACTGTTCCTGACTGAATCATCTGTTTTTGTTCCATCGAAAGCAATCGCGGCACCCACTTGGAAAAATCCTTTTTCATGCTCAATTTTTCATGAAGGATAGTAAATACACTCCCATATGATATCTGTGTCATCTCAGCAATCTCACGGAGCTTCACTTTACGATCTTTCATTATAATTTTTGTCACTTCACTCACATTTTCCGGTGTAACGGCTTCCACAGGTCTACCCGAGCGTTCCGCGTCATTTGTGTCGGTACGACCACGTTTAAACTCGGCAAACCACCAACAAATCGTTGCATTTGATGGACAAGAGTCCGGGTAACATTTTTCAATCCATTGTTTCGCTTGCACGGTGTTTTTACCCATTAAAAAACAATGTTTTATCAGAACACGAAACTCGGTTTTTTCCATTTTTTAAACAAACTACAAAACGACTTTACTCCAACCTCGATAACTCAGCTGTTTCTGGTCCGATCGACTTAATATTTTGACACGTTTCAAGCAAAGGTTAGTACTCTAGAAAGACCTGGTTACTGGTTTACTACGAGCGCCATCTCTGGGTTAGTCTCGGAACTTATTGATATATGTGTTATATATTATATGCGTGTGTGTGTCCTTTTTAATTCAATTTACATGGAGGAAATTATCAAAGTTGTGAAAGAGATTTATAAGAAGCTTATTATTAATAAGGATATTGCATATATATAAAAGATATTGAAATTTTATTTTTGGAACATATGTTACGTAATTTCTGACTTGTGACTAATATATAGGATATTTACATTACCTTGGATAAGTTTAAAAAAATGTCTGCGATCAAAATTTCCTTTGAGTTTAATAATGAATAATCTAAAACATAATAATTATAAATTTTTGTATTTTTTTCTGATTTTAAAATGAATTTTGTTCCCTCTTTTTGTCTATTTTGCTTTAATTGTTTCGTTTTAAATTGTTTTACTATTAATCTCACATTTGTACTCTTTCCTCTTTGATCGTGGTCATTGCTCTGTATTTCCGGTTTAAGCTTAGTTTCTAAGTGAGATGTTTGTGTGAAAGTTGTTTTTATGTGTGGCGTCTTATGTAATTTATTTGAATATTTTTAATCTGTTTAATTTATTCTTCATTTTCAAATATATTTCTTAATTTTATCTTTAAAATCTTAATTATGTGAATTGATGGAGTATGCTATTTTGGGTTGTAAAATTTTCTGTCGGAATTGTTTGCTAACTATAGCGAATCTTGAAAAGAGCAGATAGGGATTTTAAAATGCTATAATTCATTTTCTTTAATGCTTCTCTTTTTTCTTTGTTTTCTATGCTTTAATTTATACTTTCTCATGATTTGATCTTTATATTCTTGCCATTATTTATAAGTTTGTTATCATTTCAGGTATATTGATCTATTTGTTGAATATTTTGTTGTGAAATTTACTCTTTCACTATTGTTCTAAAATTTAGGTAATTAAAAATTATTTATTAGTTTAGTTTAACTTTTTTGCATAATTAAAGAAATTAGTTGTATGTCTTCTTTGTAACCTTTCTTTTGTTTTGATATTTGCTTCTACTAATTTATTATTCTGAAATATTATATATCTGAATTACTTTTTTAATGATATATATATATATATATAGTTTTAATCATTTTTAAACAGAACTTTCGTCATTTTTGAGAAAAATAAACAGTATATTAAATTGTAATCATAATTTCAATCTTATATATTAAAAACGCTATGATTGCATATAAAAATAAAAATGATTTATTTCATAAGATTCTTAAATAGGGATTTATTTTCTGCTGCTGCTCTCTCTCTCTCTGTGTGTGTGTGTGTGTGTTTGTGCGTGTCTGTGTATATTATTTTGAATGAGATACAGTTTGCCAAGTGATATATGTGCAAATTACTTCAAATTAATGCTTGAATGGAAATAAGACACATTATTCCCTTAAAATGAGTAAAATTTCAAAATATCCACTAATGGATTATTGTTTGGTTTCTTACTTACTTTAAAATAATATAATATCTTTAAGCCTTTTAAGGTAAAAGTATTGATTTTTTTTTTTTTTTTGGTCTTTCAGTTATTCCAAGATAGAATTAATCAACAAAGAATGTTTTTAGAGCTTCAATAATAAATAAAACATTACAGATTTTTTACATAAAAATATGATCTTATGATCATGATATGGTACTTGGAGCCCAAGCAATGCATCAGCTGTTTGTTGTTATTTTTACATTATGATATCTATTTAGTGTTAGTACAGACTTTCAGTGATCTGAAAGTAAATGCTTTGAAAATTTTACTATTTTTAACACTTACAATTTTAATTTACATTTCTTAAATTCCAATGGGATAGATATTGTAAAATTATAAAGTAGTTTTATTGTAAATAGTTTAATTATCAGAACCTTAAAAAGAATCCATTATTCTCTTTCAATAATTTAAACTTAATGGCTATATAGATTTTTTATGAATACACTATGAAAATATACTTTTCCAGAGAATATAAACATATGTCAAAGCTAAATTTAATTTTCCCTTCTTAACTCGATATTTGTTTGATATGTTTTAATATTAATTAGTTAATTTACTTTACTATCCCTTACTGGAATTTATTTTTAATAGGAATTTCTACAAGACCACAAAAAATAATTCTTAATGAGCATTAATCACGTATAGAAAAAAAATGTTCCCCTTAAATAACATTTTTTTTGGTAATTTTTGCATGCAGATCCTCAAAAATGTTTTAGAAGTATCACTAATCATCTCCTCAATGAACTTTTTGTATAACTTAGAACTCAGATTTTAATTAATTTACTGATACCATACTCGAAAAAAGACTTTTTAATCATGAAAAAAATATTTATCATTAATTATTCTCAGATCATATGAATTATTAATATAACCCTGAATATTTTATTACAAAATTCAGAAATCTACAAGAGCGATGAATTTTTAAGCAAAATATTCTATTCCCCAATCTTGAGAAAACTTAATAATTTATTTCAGTCTTAATACAACTTTAATATTGTCTAAATAAATAGAATAGAGCCTTAATATCTTAATATAGATGAAAATAAATTCAAAAAACAGCATTTTTATAGTTCTGAGAGAGAGAGAAAGTGTAGGATAGTAGAGAGAGAGGGAGAGAGAGAGAGAGAAAATTGTTTGAGTAATAAGTAAATTCAAAATTTAGAGCTATGTATACATTGTCACTGAGAAACATAAAGAAATTTCTACTCTCGGGAATTAAGTACAATAATGGTGTAATATTACACCACAAAGAAAATATGATAAAATAGAATAAAGGAAGTCTTATTCAAATCATTCTTCTATATGTACCCTCATATATTTTAACTTTAATACGCAGACTACATGATGATATATAATATATATAAGAAGACTTGTGTTGAAAAAGATCTCAGAACTTAATATGTTTTAAGTAAGTCTGTAAAAGTACTTAAAATTGCAACGTGAATGTAGAACTATTTATAATAGAGGAAAAAAATAGTTTTCCAAATGAGTTCTTACGCATAAAATTTGTTTATATCTATTAAATATGAATGATTATATGCACTGAAAAATTCAGAAAAATTAAATGACTCATTTCCTTTGTATTATTATTTTACTCTTAGTTACTTTAATTAAATTCAAAATTTTATTGGATTAGCTAAAATGTAATTTGGAAAATTAGACATTTCAAATGGTTATTTATTTTATGAAATTGCCAATTTCCCATAAATTAAGTTGTAGATGAAATACATCACTGTACTAAGAACTGTGTAGTTAAAAACTGAAACATACCTTTATTATACAAATTTAAAACAATATTAGAATATCCAAATGTTTGTGTTAATAAAATAACTTCAAAAAATAAATCCATTATTTTTTCAAGGGATGCATATTTATGACATACAGTTAAAATCACACACAATAGCTATGTCATTAATTATAAATAAAGAATTCCTAAATTAAGTAGGCCGTTACATTAATTCCAGATATTGATTAACAGGTACACAATTTTAGTCCTTTTTTGAATAGTATGCGATTATTTATTGATTAAAATTTATTCCGAGTCTTATTTTTATTTTTTGGATAGTTAAAATAAAACTTTTCCTCTTATAAATTAATTTATGCTTATGATTTATTATTATTATTGTTGATGATGATGTTTTCCAAGTATTAAACAAATGAAAACTATGACGTTACTTCATCACAATAATTCTAAATTAATTATTTAGTTTCCATTACATGTATAACCATTACTTTCAATTCCTTTCAGATATCATTGACTTACATGTTTGTGTGATATATAGAACATCTATGAATTAATTACAATAAAAGAGGACAAGTTTGGTTTTTACAATTTTTAAAATTCTTGTTACAAAAAGCACAGAGGAAGGTCACTCGAATTCGTTAGCTTTAATTTTAATATTAAAGTAGCACTACGCAGAGTTCGACCAAATTCCTTAAGTGGTTTATTTATTCAATTTTCAGGTAATATTATAAACATTATAAATTAGGCATTCTGTAAAGAAACTAAAAATTTTAATTTATTCACTGGAAAATTTGCTTAAATGAAGGTGACATCGAGTGTCTGTTTTGTTTCAAATTACTATTTGTTCAACCTAATCACAAAAAATAAATTAATAATTTCTGGAAGTCTGTTTTCATAATACGTATACTTACATTACTTCAAACGTTTTATAATTTATAACTTAATAATATGTACTTATGTACAAACTTATTTTTTAAAATGAGATGTTTCTCTAAATTTTTAAGTTTAGTTAAGTTTTTAAATTTTTTTCTCTAATTTCAAATTAAACAGTTATTTATATATACTTACGATGTTTTGAATTCCCATGATCCCACACAGATGTCAATAAAAGCTAAGCACACAAAACATGAACAGTTTTTCGACAAGCATCATTTGATACAAACTGACCGTTAAATAGTTTCTGGTTAATATTTTAATTGACCGATAAATAGTTTCACAAAAAAATTAATTTTTCCTTAAACAGCAGATAATAGGCTTAGAGAAGTTAAAAATATATGTTTTTCAAAAATTCTAAAATTTTAATCCAAAATAATAAAAGATATTATAATAACTAATAAGATAGTTTTTCTATCGTGTTCTGTTTTTCATTCAAGGTAAAATCTTAACTACAGATGCATCAAATTTGTAAAAATAATATAGACAAGACTTCCTAGTTTCAATTCTATTACATGATTCTCAAAACAAGAGAAATGGAAGATTAATAACAATGCTCCTTATGCAAATTACACCATTACGATGTATCACCAAGCACAGATTAAACACCAGACAGATTATATATATATATATATATATATATATATATGCAACAGTCTGTTAATATGTCTTTAGAAGTTCAAGGAAATGGTGCTCGTAGCATCGAAAATAGGTTGTTTTTAGTTAGCATCATGACTCTCACTAGACAGTTGTCTAAGTCTCAGTACTCGTATTTCTTGATCATGAAGCATTTTACACCTGAAAATTTCTTTGTAACGCCTTTTCCCACTAATGAGACAATTTTCGCCTTTTTTTTTTTTTTTTTTTTTTTTTTGAAAAAATTCTCCAGAAGCAACCCAACGTTTTGATTTTTGCCTGATTTCCGGTGCATATTGATGAATCAAGGTCTCTCTGAGAGTGTCAATTCAATGCAAAATGACGTCAACAACTCGACGCGGCATCAATCAAAATGTTATATGTCAGTAAATGACTAACAAAGTCTAATAAACCTATGAATTAGTGTCAAATTGGTTTTGGATTCATATAACGGTATGTAGTGCCCAACGGTAACAAAGCTTTATCTTAATGATGCTATTTGTCTTCAAATACAAGTAATTTTTAACCCCCTCCCAAATATATACATGCGTGTATTTGTGGGAGCGTGTATATAAATGTATATATATATATATATATATATATTTGTGTGTGAAAGAAGTTACAAACTCTTTTCGAATTAAGTTTATGCTTTTGATAAATTTGATTTCCAGCTGAGTCTAAAATTGTTATTTATTTCACCCACATTGCAAGCACTTATAGTTCATTTTATTGAATGAAATATAAAAGCAAAAACAGAAAATTAATTTTGCTTATAAAATACATAGCTGGAATCGTTTATCTTAATTATTATAGATGTAATAAACTATTGTAAATTGAAGAAGATATTAACATTCAAAATTTACTGATGCATGCGTTCAAATAAAACTTTTAGGAACTTGAGCCTTTTCAACATAATAATATAACAATATTATTTTCTTTTCTTTATTGTCAAATTTTTCTGTACTTTTGTAAATAAATGAAATATCTAAGTTTAGTCGGAATATTTAAAATCCCTTTGTATTTTACATAATTTGGTTGATTCTAAGCTATTATTTGGATGGTTTGTAGTTGCTGTTTTCTTTCTGAGCCATTCTTTCTATATTCTGATGCTTGCAAAATCAAGCTCTTTTTCATCATTAGATTTCCCTCAGATATCAATGAATAAATATTATCTTGAGCATTTACATATTCTATTCACGAATGTGATGATATGTAGAGGTTTTCATACAATTCTTTGAGAAATTATTTAGAACAGAAACATGCAAACTGTGTATATTCTAAATCAGTCATATTCATCATCTTACAAATCAGGGTCCAATTTCAATACTACTAGCAAGAAAAGACTACTTTACTTTCCGAAATGAGCGCCAAATGATGCAAGATAATCAATGAATCGTTGAAACATTTTTATGTGGAAGAGACACGGCTAAGAGGAACATGTAAAAATTCTATCTTTGCAGTGAAAAAATAAACTACTTTCCAGCTAGTATGAAGGCTGCGACACTCAGTAGATTGTTCATCCGGAGCGGAAGCAGATGGCAGAGTGAGGGGCTTTCGGCAATCATCCCTGCTTATAAAAAGAGTTACATCTCCTTTTGAATTTGGTTGTTGTTGTCTTTTTGTAGTCACTAAAATTTATTTTTAGCTCTATTGCAAATAGTTACTTATATAAGTTGATATCATCTTGTACTTAGACCACTTTTCATAAAATCGAATACAAACAAAAGGTAAAAAACAGACAATACGTGCAGAGCAGGCGGATACAAAGCAAGTATCATTTGACGGAAAATAACTGTTAGATGGTAACCGTTAGCTTTTCGTTCCATATAAAGAGATTTCCTCTAAATATTTTTGATTTCAACATTTAATTACGATTGGTGAAGCTAACAGGTAAACAAAGGTTCTCGCGACACTAAATTGAAACTTAAAACAGGCTTAAACTTAAAAGAAAAGCGTTAAAAATAGCAAATTTAAAAAAGGATATATTAATTTAATCAAATACACATATGTAAGCTTTCGCGCTCTCTTTCTCTCTCTCTCATACACATATGTATATATATGTGTGTGTAAATAAATATTAACAGTAACGTCAGTGAAAAACTGTGGCATACCTTCAATTTGCTTATATTTTGTATCATTATAAATAACATAAGTATCTTTTAAAGTAAGATTAATAAGAAATTTTACATTTCTCAAAATATATATAAATATTAATTTTTAATTCTTTAAAACTAATCAAGATAACATTAATGAAATCCCCTATATATATTGAACTAATCAAATTATCAAAATCAAAAATATAGAGTACATGTTTTTATCTCTTATGTAATTAATAGCTTTACAACTATGTTTAATAACAACATTCTCATCAAAACCATCTTTACTTATGTGTAAAACCTTATGTAAAATTTTACAAGCTATAGTAATGTTAAATAATATTGAAATAAACAATCACATTTCTAAGTGTAATGGGTGTCTTATAAAAATTTACAAATTAAGAAGATGTTGTATATACATATATATATGTATATACAACATCTTCTTAATTCAATTATATACAACATCTTCATATATATATATATATATATATATATATATATAATGCAGATAAAGATAAAAGTAATATCAAGAAATTGAAATATGTAAAATGTTAAAAATTTAGAAAAACAAAAAATATTTTTCAAAAGACCGAAATAGAGAATAATGAATTGACTGCTGTTTCGTGATTTAGAGTAAGCTGGATTATTTTAGATTGATTGTCTTAACTACCCCCATCAACAAAATAAATTATGTAAAATAATTATAAAACCAAAAAAAAAAAAAATTGAAAAAATTCTGACAATTAAATTCCTAAAGTTAAATTAAAAAGAAAAATACACAAAAGCAAAAATATAAGGAATAAACACTAAAAAAATAAAAACTACAGAAATCATAAAAGAAAAATCAAAACTTTTCAAGTTTAACATTTGCACGTGTAATAATATTGTATATGAGATATACAATGAAGCGAAATTATTCAGAAATTTATATAACAGAAAAAAATTAAATTCTTAAAGAAAATATACTCACATTTAATTACCAGAGACTATTTTATTTCACTTAAAAAAATACTTGATAACACTCAAAAAATGTGTTAAAATAGATTTGTAGCAATATGCCATACAATCTTCCCACGTGAAGGAAAACAATATTTATGCGTTTCCAAAATGCTAACACTAAATTCTAGATTTATTATTGAAAGTCGTCTTAAATACATTATTAAACTTCAGAACCAATCAGTTAACAGTCAAAGAACAGTGCAACTTATATGGAATATTGAAACCAAATTTCAAGTTGAAAACTTGCAAAATGATAAATTTATAAAATAAACTCCTGATTGAAGTAAATAATTAATCGAGAATTGATGGATTGCTTATTAACATTGCACCAAGAAGCAATACGTGGGCCATTGGCAATGGATTTTGTAATTGTGAGCCTCGGACAAGTGACGAGTACAAACCTGATATGGCATCTCCCTTTCCTAACATCTCTATCACGTAATCAGGAGGATTTGAAATCCGACAGATTAAACATACATCAGCCCCACTACACGGCAGGTCTTTAATAGCATCTTGTTTCGAGGTCAAGGTTCGACGAAAATAACCCCGGCATCGAAACCGCGAGCATGATCACTGGCCTACAATGACCTGCAACAATGAATAGCTAAATTTTAAAATGGAAGAAGATCGAAATAAAGCATCACCATTTATCTAATTATTTCCACTAAATCTAAAGAGTTATTTTTCAGATAATAGCATTTAAAAAATAATAACATTTATATATAATTCATATTTATAGATATATATTACCAAGTGTGTACTTCAAGTCTTGTTGTTGTTGAAGTTAGTTCTATTATTGGAAACAAATACTGGTAGATACAATTACATCATAACTGGCTGATTCTATTTAAAACACTATAATAATTTAAGCAACTTTGAAACAACTTTCAATATACAACGTTTTCTGCAATATACAGAAATTCATTGATTATTGAACAAAGAATAAAGAATGCATTTTACATTAACACAGTACATTGATTCTACAAATGAATGTTTTCAAACTGTTACTTTTAATGACCTCTCCTTTTTAGGGAATTAAAAAATTAAATTATTTTGACACTTTTATTTGAAAACCTTAAGGTTGTGTTTAGTAGATTACGAAAGTTATCTTATGTACTTAAATAATTTCTTCTTTCATTACTATAAATATCGAATTTCAAGTCACATTCGCTTACTAAATTCATTAGGTTATTTATCGTATTAGTAGCAAATCAAGCTACCTGGGATATGTTACGCTTAAAGCTTTTAAATTTGTTCCCGAGAGACTATACAATAGGTCAAAAAACAATACTGTTTATTGTAAACAAAATGTGATAATACTTTATTTACAATTTATGACTGTATACGACTTTCAGTTACTGTTAAACCCGATACATTGATCAATAGGTAAGTATATTGATATTTGATTTTCTACAAAGTAAATAAATTTTTTGACATAAATAGTATTTTATGCCACTATTTTATAAAAAATAATTAATTAACATACATCTTTATAACTGAAAATATACAAGTGAGTAGTGAGATTATTTTATGTACAATACTACAGTAGAATCAATTGTAAACCCTATTCAATTGTGAAACATTGCATTTAGACGATAATTTATGCTGATAGTTTCCCATTAATATATTGTATGTAATTAATAACTATATATATATATGTGTGTACATATGTATATATGTATATATAACGAAAGAATTCAATTTCTTATATATAAAAATCTTTAATATATTTCTAAAATCGATAATAACTTAATTTAATTCAGCGCATATTCATAAAATGGCATTTATTAATTGGAACATTAATTTCTATTTATTTGTGTACAAAATTTGAAATTTTGAGAGAAATTGAGCTATTTCTACAAAAATTAATAAAATTAAATTCGTGTAAAGGTTGCCCTAAAAATATATATTCGTTTACATCTATTTTTATTATTCTAGCTATTAAAATGAAGTTTAATAAAATTCGTAGGTAATTAAGGCAGTTAATTTATTACTATGAGTAACGCAGTTTATAAGTAGTTATATTTCGGTATTACATTTTTAAAAGATATATATTCCTCACATAATTTATGCTGAAGAAATGTATCTTTTCATGAATTACGTTTCTGCATAAATTGAAATATATTTCTCCTTAATAAAAATAAGAACTGTGCTAACATATAGATTAGAAAATAAAGCATTTTACTTATTTATCCGATAACAAAACCAAAATGAATATAAATATAAGCGCAGAATGATTTTAAATATATTTTTTTATTTCATAAACTTTCATTATTAATACTGAGTCAATCTTAAAGGACTCAAATAATAAATACTCTATAAACTGAAAGTATGAAATCAAACTCAACGAAAGTGATACAAATAACACTAAGCTAACAAAACATTCCTCCAATTCTTTTCAAACCTTTGTCACCAAATAATTGATATTATATCGGAGAAAGATAAGTATCCGGTGTGCGAAATATGATTGCATCCTTCAAACAGCTTGAGACGGAACTGCGTCCAACACTTGTAACTTAATGATCCTTAAAAAGAATACAGAGTCCTGAAGAAACACAAGAAAAAGACACTTTTGCCCGTTTATTGTTTCGCTAAATTTAACTTTATTGTTGACGTGTTTTTGTTAAAGGGGCTTCCGACACTTTAACACAATGTTTACTTTCTTTTCAAAAGCTGTCGCTTGATTTTATTTGTTTGAGAAAGAAAAAAATACGACGTACAATCAGAAAAGCATTGTAAAAGGATACTTTGGCTCATAAAAATCTGCATTATTTGCCTTACAGAAGATACACCAACATTTTACATTTTTATGTAAACAAAACTATTCTTGTTGTCGCATATGTTTGCCTTTCTAATTTTGCTGAAAATATGCGTTATGTTTAATTTTAAAAAATTCAAATACATGCTGCATATGTTGCCACCAAGTAAAATTTCTACTTGAGAGATTTGTAAACATTAATTCCTACACAAATTTTTAACAATATTTATGAGAGAATGTAAAGAATTTTATGCTTGAAGAAATTCTTGTATTTAACTATAACTTGTTGTTTTATATAAGATGTCTTCCTTGTGAATCAGAGTTTTTTTGGCGTTTGTATTTAACTGTACTTTCAGTTTTATAAAGAATGATAAAAAGAGAGGAAATATAATATATTTGAGAGTATCGTATCCCATGTTGTAAACAAACGTTCAGTAAATAAATTATTGGAAAAATAGCTAAACACAAACAAATATTAGAGCAAGTGTATAGCTATGAATGGTACTTTCGTATTTCCCTCACAATTAGGGAAAAATTCTTATTAAAATTAACATTTTATAAGTAATGTTTATTAATTACAATTACATTAAAATTCTTCACATTATTTTTAATGCAGGTCAAGTGCTAATTTTTTTTCCAAGATAGTTTATTTCTAATGTTTCCTAATCTCATAAACACTACACTATGACTGCCGTATTCTTAAGAGGTAGCTATGTGAAATTAAATATCTCAACTCTTAGGAATCATAGTTCTAAGATAAATTAAAAGTAATTGTTTCAGAAATATATTCACATATACTTTCAAAAAATACTTAACTGTGTATTTTTACATTTCTCAGCTTTTGTGTCTTAATATCTTACAAAACTGTATACTTTTAAAAATAAAACATGTATTTCAAGCAAAAGTTTGACAACATTTTTAGTCAACACAAAAATTAATTTTTATTGTTGATAAATTTAACATATTCAATCAATTACCATGGCTGCTCTAATTTCATACATGATATCAGAGGAATCGTTATCTGACCAAATAAATCAAAATTTTAAAATTTTTAATTAAAAAGATAACTTGTAGTAAGCAAACATGTATTTTAAGATTGTAAGACTGCAAATAAATTAAAAACCACTTAAGAATTTAATAAATTTAAAATCTCTTAAGAATGTAAATAACTATATAACCCAATTCGATGTAGTTTATCATTTCTGTATTAAAATATAAAAAATATTTTCGAAATCAATTTTTCCATAGAGTTGTGTGCATTATTGACAAAAATACATTGATTTTTTTCTTGAATTTAGATAAAAAATTTGTAGAAATCATAAACAGCACTTCAGTACATTTTGCTTCATTTTATTTTATAATATATATATATATATATATATATATATATATATATATATATATATACATTAAAATTAAATTATTATGTGTAGTCTCGTATACAAAGATTTAATTTCTAGAAAAATTTATTTTAAACTTAAATATTATGAATGTTAAGATAAGAAACTATATACTTTACCAATAACAGCACACACTGTTTATTGCTTAGCGACTATGTCTTTTAACAACCATGATGATCTCCCTTTATAATGTCTAAACCATAACGGGTCAATTTACCACAGCACTTCATGAAATTTCTAACAACTTTTGAGTTAAATTCTCGGTATATTGAACGAAGCGCTTGAGGCAACATTACTTATCGGGGTCAAAAGAAATAACGTTTTAATTTTCAACATAACAGAGAATACATAGGAAACACGTTAAAACGAACGCTTTTCGCTTTTAAAAGCTATAAAGAGAAATAAAAGAGGATACGTGAAGTTTTTTTCAACGCTGCTCCATTAATCGTAGCCAGTGACGTTGTTGTAATACATATCGTACTGCCTGTGTAGTTTTTATGGATTAATTCTCGCTAATTTTGAGGCTGAAATGGTTTTCCTCGATGAACGTATAATTACGAATAGCTACGACTTTTAATACGGGTTTTCTCAAAGTACACGTTTTTTAACTTTATATTTATCTTTCACAATTCAGAAAATTAAAAAAAGAAAGTACACGAAATGTAAACATGAAAAAAAGACAATGTTAAAAACGAAGTGGAAAGAATTTTTGCAACCGAGCTTTTCCAGAAAAAAAAATTCAGTGCGTAATAGTAGGTAATAAATAAACAGGGTGAGAATAATTTTAAAAAGGAAAGAGATATATAAGGTTTCACACATATAAAAAGAATTCCATCTGAGCTTTTTAATCGCATTTAATTTATCTTTTGAAAGAAGGGAAGACACAAGATAAGAGTAATAAAATAACTCAATCAAACATTTTAAGGAAAGAAATAACTCAAATAACCCTTTTTATGAAAAAGGTTTGGACCATGATTGCACATAAAAAATATTTCAAAAATTCGAAATAGAATTTTACACACGGATTAATTTTTGGTGATGAAACCGAAAGTTTTTCGTTGAAAGATACTTCAGCAAATATAACACGAAGGAAAAACAAAACTTAAATATGTTTAACTTTCAAAAGGTTACATCTTTAAAGTAACTATGTCTAATAAATAAAAATGTAAGATTTGCATATCGTTTTTAAAAAAAAATGTAGACTAGATTCAAATAGAGGAATAATCAAATGTATGTTTGTATTTATAATAATAAAAAACGAATAGTTTTAAGGTTTAATGTTAATTTTTAACAAGTAAAAGTATTTTCTTAAAGATTTGCTTCCAAATTTTAGAACATGATGACAACTTCAAAAATTCTTTATTTTAACATATTCGCGTCCAATTTTCTAGTGTGTTTATTTGATTTACTTGTTCAGAACATTTTAATTTTCTTTTATATTTTCACTATTCTTTAACATATTATTTTTAAGAAAATTTATTTTCTTTTAATGTTTCACAAACAATAGATCATTAAATGTCTTCAAAAATTATTGGACTATATTTCTAATTGTAAACTTACGAAAAGCTTAAATAAAGAATTTTTAATTTGCAGTAAATTCGAAAATAAACAGTGTCTTTAAAGTCACAGGTGTTTTTTGTTAATGTGTATTCATAGCTATAAATTTTTAACTCTTAATAAAATGAAAGCGAATATCTAAGACTTTTTGAGATAAAAACATCGTAATAATTATTTTGCTATATATATCTCGGCTCTCTTTCTCTCTCTCTTTCTCTCTTACAATTTAAAAATATTTGATTTGTACTGAATAATGAAATAAGATGATTGGTTTTGAAAACAAATTATAGAGAAAAGTATTAAAAACATTTTAAACATATATGTTTAAATTACTGTAGTTATAATAAACTCATCCACCTTGAAAAATGTTCTTAGCATAGACTCTGTGTAATATAAAAATTTTTTGCACCGAATCAAACGAAACACTCTTGCAACATTTATTTAAGTGTACAGTAAACAATAACATATATATATATATATATATATATATATATATATATATATATATATATATATATATATTATCCCTACCAGACTGACAGACGCCATCAAAATCCTTCGGAATCTCTTGATCTTTTCGGAATCTCTTGATCTTAGACCACATTAGTTACCACATGATCTGGAGAAATCCCTGCCAATAAATTCAAAAAAAAAGGTAAAATTTGCTCTCTTCTGCTGTAATCGATATGGCGAAGCTAGGTCTCTTGAATTATCCAATTTAATAATGTATATTAATTGCGTCTCTCTCTCATCAAAATGAATAAACAGACTTAATTGAAGAAAGATTTTCTCATTACAATCATGAATTGAAATGTCCCAAGTTTCAATTTCTTTATCTCCCTGAATGAGAACCTTAGTAGTCATCACATTAATTTTTCAGCTTTATTTACATGATTTTGGAAATTTGTTTATAGAATATATATAAAAAAGTTTCTCTTTAATAGTCAACTTCATATTTTCTCATTTTTTGTTCATTTTTCATAGTTTACAGTGTCTTGTTTGTTTATTTTATGTGGTATGGTGTACGCACTTTTTAATCAATAATATAGCACTGATTTCGTATATAATATTTTATTTTGTAATTTTTCAGATTTATCTCTTAACTTGATCATGATTGTAATGTTATTCGATGTTTATATATACACATATATATCATTTTATAAAGATGTTGTGCTTGGGAAATTTTGGCCTGTAAATATACTACAGATTTTATATTATGTTTTTTTAAGAAATTAATTGGATAATCAGCTTTGGTATAAAAAATTATTTTGACAATTTAAAGGCATGTTAGGTAATTTGATATTTCTAATTAAAAATTGCATAATATCTTTCGATGTTTTTTTAAACTTAAGTTGCTGTTAAAGAAAAGGACTTTATTAATAGGGAAACAATAAATATCTATTTTGTCATAAATAGTACAGATAATCACATTTAATCCATTTTAAATTAGCATTTAAAAATCTTTTTCATATGAGTTTGTATTAGTTTCAATCAAATATATGTGAGAAGGATAAAAGGTAAATCTGTTTTAACTTCTCGGTTAAGATTAATTTGAAAAATTATGAAACAGTCAATACATCTAAAAATCTTGAAATTATTTTCAAAAAATTATATCAAGAAAATTAGAAATAAATATTAGTAAGAATATTACAAACAGAACCACCTTAAGGTATATCTTTACTTTGTTTATATTTTGTACCGTTTTGTCCTATATAATTTTCTCTTAAAACTAGATTATTAGGATATTTAAAATTTTCATAAAAAACAGAACTATTGATTTTCATTCTTTAAATTATCTAAAGTAAATATAATTAAATCTTCGATATCAGAATGAAACAAATATTTGACTTCTTAACTATAATCCTTGTAAATCTTTTTATTTTTTTCATAATTGATAATTTCATATAATAAATAATTTGATATATTTAGTGATAACAGTCTATCCATAATATTTTGCAAAATCTTTTGCAACATTTTACCCTCTTTAGTTATGTAAGTAAAGAACCATTAGTTAACTACAGTCCTAAACTTATTAGTTATTTTTTGAAATTTAGGAGTTAAAATAAAATGAGAAAATATATCTATAATCATTGTTTAATATTTTTAATTGTATAATTCTTTAATTCTATTAGTTACTTCTCTATCATTAATATTAATCAAAAATTCAAGTTAGCATAAAGTTCTTTACAAACAATAGCATAATTACCAGAAACCTTATCAATATAACAGATACGTAATTCATCTTATAATTTTTAACGAATCTATTAGATCTAAAATCTTGGTGCTATCAATAGCTTTAAAACTAAAATATGTAAACTCCTGCATAGTATAAAACATATACTCTTTAAATACCTTAAAAGGTTAACTATATTTAATAGCAAACTTAGATAAAATTAGTCAATATCTTCAAATATTTTTCTTCTCCTTCTTCTTATTATTATTATTCGAATTTATATAATTCTGAAATCTGACACCATATTCATTATTTATCTAAGAATATATATATATATATATATAAATCCATGGACGCAAGCACACACACACACATATATATATATATATATTTATATATATAAATCCATGGACGCAAGCACACACACACACACACACACACATATATATATATATATATATATATATACATGTGTGTCTGTGTGTGAAAGCAATGAAATTATTATTGAAAACCAATAAAATAAAAGAACAATTAAAATCCAAAATAAACGAAGTAAAATATTTATAGAACTATGTAAAATAAATAAATAAAAATTGAAATCAAATTTGAAAATAAATGAAAAATTTGAAAACCTACAAAGTAAAACATGCACATTCAGACCTCTCACAGATTTGGGGTTTAAACATGATTTATGTACTAACCCTTCCCCAGTGCATCTTGTTGGTCAAAAATTGAATTTTCTCCAAAATGCAAATTTTAAGTTATAGAAAAGAAACAAGATAAAAAAAGAAAAAAAAAAAAACCCGGCAAGATTTCTCAATTTCAATAAAAAAAATTTAAAACCAATATTTCCCAATTTAAAACCTTTCATCTAAAAACATTCTAAATAAAAACTTTTCAATTAAAAAATTTTCCAATTAAAAATATCCAAATAAAAAGCCCTTCAAAAAAATATCCAATTAAAAAATTCTTGTATTTATTTAAATATTTTGGAATTTTAAAATACAGAAACAATACAAATAAAATCTTTTTAATTAAAGATTTAAACATTTAAAAACAAAAACATAACTAAATCTAAGTTTTTTCATAAATTACCATTTCAAATCAGAAAAGATGCAAAATCCAAAGTACAAGATCTTACGACACGTGATCAAGAATTACAGTGCAAGAGGTACAAAGAACCTATTAAATGAAGATCTCTAATATTATGTACCGTTACCAGATAAAATGTGAATATCAATAAAACTTAGTTAAGTTGGGTATAAAAAGTTTCAAAATAGAGAATAGTTATAATCAAAATCTCATAATGAATATAATCATGAATGGAAATCGTATCCAATGGTATACAAATCAGAATTTCTGTTGTTAAAAATATTTGGAATCCATTGAATAAAATATGTGTCTGTAAATATATACTATATAAGAAATATTTTATGAGATCTTCACGAAACTCCTGAAAGGCAATAGCTCTTATGTATAAGACCACGTTTTTAAAAAGGCACAATTCTAAAAGATATAAAAATAAACTCTCTCTCCTCAAGATCTAAATATCAAATATTCAAATAAATTAATTTATAAGTTAAGATCCTAATGAGAAAATTATCATAATGTAAAAAAAACCTTTCTAGATGTCAAATCCAATTTACGAAATCCCTAAGGACTCCTCATGGGAAATCTTAAATAAATATCAATATAGACAATCATATAAATTATTTAGAACATATTTTTTCAAAACTTTTGATGGATAAACACATTCTACACATTATCCTATGAATTTCTTAATAATATTGAATCTGTCTTTATCATGAGTAGCTAGCAATTTATTACGTTGCAAAAATTTAAACTATTCTTTCTGTATACGGATAAGTGAATATTACTTACCCAATAAGTTATTTTAAATATCCTAAATTTAAATGCATCTATTTTATCATATAAATTGCTATAAAAGGTATAATCCTTTAAATGTTGTTCTGTATCTATATATTCTTCCTTACTTGAATTTGAATTTGTTTCTAAGAAATCAAAATAATTTGCATAAATATCAATGTTCGACTAAAAATCTTTACATTTAATAAAAAATTATCAGTTCGTCTATTTATCTGAATTTTATTCCATTTTTAAATCTATAATTAACATTTTTTAGATCACTGAAAACACTATCTTAAAATTCTTTAAAAGCCTTATAGGACATACTATATTTGATAGCTATTTAGATAGTAAAATTATCAAGATCCTTATATATTTTATTCTTAGATACATAATTACTTTCAGTTATTAATAGTCTCTAACCTGTACCTTTTTTCATAATATTTCTTAATTGTTTTTCTCTAAATAAATCAAAATCTCCTGTGATGAAGTGACCATGATATTCATCAAAGTATCACCCTACAAAACATTTCTTACTACATCCTTCCGTTTCCTCAACTGAAGAAAATTTATATCGTAATATATTATATTTAAACCATATAAATATATTTTTTTAAAAAAAATTGATAAAGAAATTTTCCCTCCACAATCTTTTCATTTTATTGATAACAGTCTTAATTATATATAGATAAATTTATCAAATCCAAGCATATTAAAATGTGCGATTTCAATTCTACCAAATTCATTTTCATTTGGTATCTTTTTGTATCAGATCTGTGCTGATTTATTCTTATATTAATATAATTAAATGTTTGACCTATATGTTTATATTCACATGTTCTACATTTAATCACGTAAGTACAGTTGTTCGTTTCGTTGAATGTAAACAGATTTTTTTCATCTCTTTGTTCTATTCCTATCTTGATGTATGTTTTGCATCTTTTATCTTTACAGTTTCTATATTTCAATTTTAACTCACTTAAATCATGTGATTAATTATCATAAAAAGTTGCTTCAAAATTTCAATTTATCTTTATATCATTTCGATTAGATTCTTTTTTCAATCTACATTCAGAGTTATTAGATATATTCTTAATAAAACTACTATTCCAAAAAATTCTAGTTTTATATTTTCTAGTGTAATTATCTCTAGAACCAAAAACACCATTACAAGAAAAAAAATTATACATCAAACATCCCATTACCTCTTTTATGTACATATGTATATATAGAAGAGAGATAGTATATATATATATATGAAGATATATATATTATTATTACATACATATATTACATATATATATATATTATTATTATATGGCATATATTATATTACATATGTATGCTACCTTTATAAAAATTATATATACATATATATACATATATATACAGTATACATATTATTACATGTATGCATACTCTATAAAAATTATATATATATATATGTATGTATACTTTATAAAATTATATATATATATATGTATGTATACTTTATAAAATTATATATATATATATGTATGTATACTTTATAAAATTATATATATATATATGTATGTATACTTTATAAAATTATATATATATATATGTATGTATACTTTATAAAATTATATATATATTACTTTATAATATTTTTGAAAGTACTAATAATCAAAAAATCATTGAATTATAAAATTGTATACTTTTTTTAAAAAAATGAGGAAAATAAAACGAAAAAAAGAAAATCCCTTAAAAACGAACAAATCGTTAAATAGCTATGACATACTGCCTCTTGATTAGAAAAGAGTTAACTTTGATTACACTTGTTTACTTTATTTAAACATGTTTTAATGATGACAACTTCCCTATTAGTAATAGCTCTAAGACTCACAGCACACACATAACATAGCTAATTGTGGAAACAAAGTAATCAACTATCAAAAATGAGTAAATAAAATTTAAAAAAATTCAAAAAACTCTAATTTAAAAAACGCGATGAAAACTACAACATAAGAAATATCAAATACATAAAAAATAATTTAAGCTAAGAAATAAAAGTAGAATATAACTCACGCATCTTTAAGCATCTTTAATTACGCCCTTTTAGTTATAGATGTACACTTGCTACCAAAAACTCAAATCATTAACAAAACAATACTTCTGCCCTCAATGAATCTTAATAACAATTAACATTTACATAAAAAATTTCGAAAATTTAAATAATTTTTTTAAAATAAGATTATATAAAAATTTTAAAAAAGTTTAAAAAGATTAATAAATGAAACTAAATAGAAATTAAATACAGAAATTAAAAAAAGCAGATTTATTATATTTTATAATTTTAAAAAAATTTCTATTTTATAATTTTTATATTGAAATTTGTTTTTATAAATTGATTAGTTAATTAGCCTATTAGGTTAATCAGCCTTTATTTAATTGGCTAATACATGTATAAAATATTTTACTTAAATCATTTTGAAATTCTGAAAATTCATACAAACTAATTTAATATTCTGAAGAACAAAATTATATAAGATGTTTCGACAGATAATTAAGCTTTAATAGTAATGAAAGAGTAAAACTCTAATATCTGAGAAAAATAATTATCACTCTGGTCAAAAATATCACAAATTATCCCTTTATATACAACTCTTAAGGTAGTGGGTAAATAATAGGTTTTAAAAGAATATATATTAATTTTAATTTGATTTAAATAAGAATCACAAAATGACAAATCTATTTTCTTAAATTCTGGTTTAAACTTATTTTGAAAAATTATGAGCTCATCTATATACCTAAACAAATTGAATTTATTGTTGTCAATAAACTTTTGCTCTTAAAATGTAAGTTAATATTACCAAGACTATTATTAGGTGGTTCACTCTGTGGTATTCCTTTAATTTAATTATTAATTTTACATTATAAAAAATATAATTTTCTTTTAAGGAAATATTAATTATAAAATCAAATTTCTCATAATATATAAGACTATTAATTTTAATTTTTTTAAAATTAACCAGAAAAACATTAATATTAAAACCTCCCTATCTACTGAATTAAGCAAATCTTCAATGTGATAACTATAAATTGAGTATAAATTTCTTTATCATTAATGATCAATAAGCTCACAAAAATGTTGAGTAATAACAGTCTCATCAAAACCATCTACAGATTTTAATACATATATAATTCATTAATTTTTTTATAAAAAAAATAAAGAATATTAACCTACTAATAAAACAAAATGTACAAAAAACATTTTTAAGTCTTGTAAGAAGGTTTATCAGCCGAAGTGTATTATTTTTTGCGATCATAGTTTGGTATTAAGAAATCTAATTTGTCTAAGCGACTCTTCGGGATACAAAAAAAAAATTATAAATTATTTATTAATAATAATTTCATTTTGAAATTTACGTTGTGTTATTACAAACTTTATTATTTTAATTAAAAAAATACTTTATCACATTTTGCTCAAATCATAAAAATAAGTACTAGTAATTAGTTGCTTGACTTTTTAACTCAGTACATAATTTCTTTTTATTAAGAATTTCAAAAATTATGCATTTCAATCAAAATTTCTATTGTCTTACGTTTAGTATGTTGATACAGCTTTTGAATCCTTATTTTGATGCATTATTTAAATGGAACTTAACTGGCGTGTTTTAAAGACATATATATATACAAAAAAATTTCCCATTCCTTTATATTTGATTGAATGTCCAATGCAATCTATTTTACTACTTCAACTTTTAAAAGTTGATTTTAACTATATGCGTGTAATTATTTTATAACTATCTTACTAGAAATAATTAATGATTGATTGTTTATTAATTTAACACTTAGAAGCAACAAGAGAGCTAATGAAGACGGACTTCATAATTTTGAACTTCAGTCAAGTGTCGAGGACGAAATCTGAGTTAGTACCTCTCCCCCACAAGGCCTCCATACCCTCTTAATATGAGGATATTGATCTTCTACATATGCAACGTGCATCGGACCGGCTGCAGGACTTGTCTTTAATGGCGTCAGGACTCCAATCCACGACTTAACAGAAACATCGACGACCATTAGCTTTTGACCATGTCCACTTGGTTACCACGATCATTTCTAGATAGATAATAGTTTTTCAAAAATCAAGCCTTTTCTTACGTTTTTATATTCTGGTGTTTATCTAGTTTATGTCAATGTAGCACAAAACATTAATAAAAATACATTAAATAACTATGTATCCATTAATTAAAAAACCTATTTATGTACCCACATATGAAAGAAATAAGTTTTGTTTTGAATGTAATAAAATTAGAATGTTCCTGCATACATTTGATTTTACTGCGTCTTTTCTCACAAATATTCGGGGTTAAAAAGGTTTTTCTTTCAAACACTTCATAGCAAATTTCAAGACAATGTTACCCAAAACGAAATGTTTCTGTGTAAAGAAGAATGAGATTAAGTATGAAAAATGAAATTTTTTCTCCATACATGAAGTATTAAAGTTACCTCCACGAACGAAACTTAAATAATGTATTACTTCAGTCATCTCAGAACAGTCCATACGTTTCAAATATTCAACAGATTTAGAGTTTTAGTAATTGAACTCTAGAGTACAGGTAACTGAGAGTTATCGACCACTTCCAGAGCTTTATATGAAACATAATGCTCATAAAATATGAAAAGGAAGCATTAGGTAGGTGAAAATATTCAATATTAAGATCTTTTCAGCTTTTGGAAATAATTCCGAAATTCTTGTTTAATTCCTAGCTTTTCTTTTATACAGGAAACATCGATACCTTTTTGATTTATACGTTAAATATTATATTTGAAATATTTTTAATTAAAATATTAAATATATGTTAGTTAATTTAAGATAACTGAGATGATTTCGAAAAGGAAATTTGAGCTTATTGTATGTCAAGTTAAAATAGTTCTCGCATTTTAAATCAGAAGAATTAAAAGTCATATTTTAACACTTAGATATTTGTATACTTGAGCAAATGTTTATGTAAGAGAATAAATGGTATTTACATTTATAATCCATGTACATATCTTTAGGTACATGTTGCTTAAAATTCATTGCATTTATAATTTAAATATTATATAGTGCTTGTAAAAGTAACATTATGTACACTGAACATAATAATTACTTAAAAATTTGAATTTAATAAATTGAAATTTTTATGACTCAAATTTTATGTCATTTTGATACAAATATTACGTCCGACCTAAAATTTGTGAGTGTTTAAATAAAAAAAAATATTGTCACTATGTAGGAAATTACATCATTTCATAATGCAGAAAATATGAGATCTATGCATCTAGTAGATTTTCAGAGAAGTATTCCAGATTCCTCCCTTCCTCCCCCCCAAATAAAACCCCATTTTGAGAAAAACGTAAGTACAGATATTTTTTTCTAAGGCATAACATGTGTGTTTATATCTTTAAAATTCATTTTTGGGAATTTCTATTTAATAAATTATCATAAATGATACATCTATAAATAAGTACCTCTATTTTTCAACAAACAAACTTTAAAAAATGCAAATTTGGAAGTATATTAGAGTATCCTTTACCGTAAAAGTATTTAGTTCTAAAAGTTATTGAATGTTTTGATACACTATGCTTTTCTAGACCTGCATTTTTCAAATAATAGAACATGCTCCTTCAAATATTGTAAAATTAAGCGTTATTCACTTGTTTTAAACACATTTTAGAAATTATTTTTATGAAAATATCAGTATTAAAATATAACTATATGTAGAAGTTCGGTTTTCAAATATTTGTATTATTGATTTAAAGAAATCTTTGAAAGTTATTGATTAGGCTTTCTGTTTAATGCAATTAACTGATGCTATACCATAACTCTAGTTTTCCTTTACTGAATACGTATGTCTATTCGGGTGAGTAGGAGTGTATCCCCCTGTTATTGTTCCCCTCACTTTCCATTCTTAATCTTATTTAAAATAGTTATAGTTCAATAATCCAATAGAAAGTCACACGGAAAGGATAACCACGTTATTTTATTCAGATCTATGAATAATAAAAATTCAATCCCTATCCTATTCTATCTGTCAAAGGTCCCTATACGAGTCTGATATGATGTTTAATATAATAACTTAGTATTTATCTTGTCGCGCTAATTGAATTCGAATCCTCTCTATGATCACACCTAAAACTCTTTTCTGAAAGCAAATATTATACAAATGTTCCTCATTGACTACTCATTATCTTTATCACTAACTAAACTACCAATTCCCTTATTAAACGCTTCATAGCTAATATATACATCTCCACAATTATATTCATTACCTTTCGACAATTCAATCTACTTAAGTCACGTATCATTTACTGGTAGAGATGTTCACTACAAGTAACATAAAGCCTAAAATGTATTAGTTGAAGGGTGAAACAAGCTAGAGCACACATCATTGGAGCACAGGCATATTCTTATATAAAGTTGACTGGCTTAAGGCTATCTTCGGCTAAAGTTAAAAAATAGGGCCCCAAGTTTGAACATATTTTCAAGTTGAAGAAATGCTCCGATATTAATATAAATTACTATGGATGTAACCCATGTATTTATTTAATATAAAGTGTTCTTAGAATTTTGAATGTTTAAAAAAATATACAACTTTTGCTTTTATATGAAATGGATATTTCATTTCTATGTTAAAGTATAGGAGACAAAATATTCGAACGTGTTTTTTTATAAGAAAAAACTTATTGATTCGAGCAGAATTGATAAGCTAGAAATATACATTTTTTCTCTGAGGAATAGCGTATCTAGAATATAGTTTCAGTCGTTATTAATAATTTTCTTAAGATTTCAAATTAATTTTTATTAATTATTGTCGTACTTCAGACTGTCTATTAAAAAATGGCACCAGGATATTTTTTTCTGTTAAAAGTACTCTTGTTAGGGAATGCTTATCTTTAACGAACATTTTCAGTTACTTTCTGAAATGAAATTATAGCAACTTGTTAATTGTGACAAATATATTAAATAATAACGAAATCTTTTTGATTTACAAAGGTGAAAGAAAGCTTACGAACTAACCACTAACAAAATCTCCGGTTTAGAAATATGTTGTGTGTGTTAATAAAAATTTATTTGTAATGATAAATTTGTATTATTCAAAAGATGTTTATAAAAATATGTTTTAGTTCTGTAAAGTGAAAGGAGAGAATCTGAATTATATTAATACTAAACTTCTCTGAAATGAATTAAAAGTAATTAATTAAAACTTTCTTAATTTATCCCTTAAAAAGTACAACAAAACGTAAATTACTGTTTCGTGTAGCATAAAATATTAAATTTTAATCTAGTCCATATGATGCTTTGAATTAATTTGTTTATTTTAACAAAAGAGCCATTTTTTATTTAACTTGATTTTTTGAAATTATTGTTTTTCAAGTGAATTACTTGTCTTATAAAATTTGAGTATTAGAGCCATTGCAATAATTATTAATAAAATAATATTACTTGAGCTGAATTCAAATGTTTGGCTGGAACTTATTTTTTTTCTATACAATGTGTTCGCATTTCAGTTTATATAGTAACGTGTTGTGGAAATCATAAGAAGAAATTTTTTAGCTACTCAATAATATCCATTGTCTTCTAAAGAAACAAAACATGGAAATTTTGATTCTATCAACTGTAATTTTCTCTTTGAGAATTTTGGCATATAAAGAAGAATGAAAAACAAGCAAATAAATATTAGTAGCGAAAAGTTGAAAACAAAATTCCATCTTTCGAGATAAATGCCTTTTAAATATTTAAATAAGCATCTATCGTAAATATGCACATTATATATGTAATAAGTGTTATACCTGTCATAAAGGTAATCATAAGTGTACATTATATTTTTAAATTTTTACTAAATAAATATGTTATGAAAAGATTGTATAAAGCAGCTAATTTTTATGCATTCCAATCTCATCTTCTCACAATCTTCAAAATTATTATACATTTTTCATAAACAAAATTAAACTGAACCCTATGGAAATGCTTCCTGCATTCAATAAAAATATAATCATCTCTAAGTCAAAGCATTGATGTTATAAGTTGATAATTACAGAGAAATAAAATATTTGTGATCACTGCAAGTTTTTCTAACTATTTCAACACTTGTTTTTCTGACCATTGCAACACTTTTAATATTTTGTTTTCCTTTATCCCCTCAGGAACTCGTCATTTTAAGCTAGTACGGGCTACATGACTCCCGAGACATACTAATGATTTTTCTCTTTCCCTTGGGTTTTATCATCTTTGGTGAACATGGGTGACGTTCACCAAAGATCGTTCACCCAAGGATACCCTAAAGATCCTCCTCTATTTTTGACTCTCTTTCTTGTCATTCAATTTTTACCTATTTTTCATTTCTTCAAACGTCTACACCACAATTATACTTTGTTTGGCGCAGCAAAGTCACATCTGACTTTTGCGTTATTAAAATCTACCATCACATCACAACACATTGTTTTTATTTATTCTTTGCATTATAGACTTACATTCATAATTTTAAACATTAATTGTAAAATTGTAGTTTTATTGTAAATGATTACTGTAACAAATACTGAATATGCCCATAAATGATGAATTCAGTAACAGGAAAATAAAGAAAAAAAATCCGTATAATTTACTTTTAAGTAACTGATGTACGAAAACAAATCCCATAAAATTTTAATTAAAATCAATAACTAAGCGAAGTGCGGCTTTATTCACTTTTTTTATTATTATTAAAAATTATAAACAGACATTTTCAATTTTTTTGCCTCCTCGAATAAATTTTAACATCTCTAGAGTTTGAGGGCAATACATTTTACACATATTAGCTCAGAATTACAATTAATTCGAAGAATATCTCTTGCAGTGGAATTTAACAGAGTACTATATATAATCTAACATAAGAAACAGTATTACCATAACAACAATGAACATATTTTTTTTTTTGGTTTATTGGAGGGGTTTTCCCCCCATATTACAACTAAAAATAAGTTTGCTATACTTTTTTAAAGATTTAATTTAGAAAGCAAAATTAACGAAAAGATTCTGACACTTTTGTAGCATATGAAAGATAAAAAATTAATTTTCTAAATATACAAATGGTATTTTAAATTCGAAAATGAAAAGATACATAGTTTTCAACTATAGAAGTCTTTCACATTCATGATTTATCTGAAAAGCGAAAAAGAAAATAAAACTAATTATTTTGATATTAATGTATTATAAGAAATTATTGCGTTTTTTGTCCTTTCAACTAACTATTTGGGACACTTTAATTATGACGTTATTTGATTTAAGAACCTCACTTTGTGTATAAACTGTGTCTCATATAAACCAACGTTGCTAAATATATAAAAATATAGTGAATAGGGAATGATGAGACAGATAGTTAGGACGTTTGAAAGTGCTGAGAGGAGATTGAAGATTATTATTATATGAGTGCTCTTGATACTGTTTCAGAAAAGTTAAATGATCGACTGAAAGCTGATATTTGATTCAGACTCTGTTTATTATTCTCTACTCAAATCTGATTTTGTTGTTATTAAGAAAAGTTGAAATTTCAGTCATAATCTGGGTTTCCGGTAGCGAGATAGAAACCTATTCATGTTTTTAGTAATAAGTGTTATTCTATAATATGAATGAAACTGTTTTGAATTTTCTTAAATAACTCTTTTTTTGGATGAACATTAGTTGAGATTCGATTACTCAGATTCTAAGTAACGATGCAGAAGACGTCACAAATGCTTCCACCGTTATCCACCCTGGATCTGGATCTAAAGTTGGAATGACAATTCTATCGATTTAATTTTCCGACAGTCTTTGCAAAAACAAGTAGCATGAAAGAAGGCTTATGTAGCTACAAAATAGTAAATCTATTAGTTGAATGTTTTGGAGAAACCAAATATGTATTTTGTTGAAAATAATTTCCCATATTCATTATATTTTAACATAATTACTGGTCTTTGTAAGCAAAAGGTTATGTTTTTTTTTTCATTAATTCATGGGATCCATATCTGATTCCATTAAAAACCGTAACTTAGTGCTGTTGATGGAAAAAATAAGGAGAGGCGAATTTCAGCTCACAAGGGTCCTTTTGGGCACTAAACTGGGGCTCAAAATTAAGAGATCTGTCCCCAATAAACATCGGGTTGTTTTTAAGTGCGAAGTTAGTTAATAATCAATCTTTTATAGCAGGGGTGCCAGCTGCACCATTTTTAGGAGCCACATTTGAAAAAGAAATATTTGAAAGGGTCATTCATTCAATGCTGTTATATGGATACTGCAAAATTTCCCCACATTACGTTCCATTTTTCTCCAAAATAATACGATTATGTGAATTTTTTTTCCCAAGACAAGTGAGTGAGCGAAAGAAGAGGTTTATGCGCAAAAGCAATATATCGCCAAGGAATGCTAACCAATGTGTATTTGTGATTTAGACATCTGAAAAAATTAGGAAAAAAATAATTGGTTGGCAAGAAAAATATTCGAAAATTTAACTTACGAAATTTTGAAGCCTCCCCATAGTTTTGTACTAATACTAATATTTTTAATAATTTCTTAATAATTTTAGCATACTAATATTTTTTTAGTCACCAAAAGAGCTATTATTTTAATTGAATAATTTTTTGAGAACCAGATCACTTTTCAATTTCTTATCGTTTGCTTCAATTTTACTTACAGTTAGCTTAAATATATTCAATTTAATAATTTATTATTTGCTTTAAATTTAATTACATGTAGCTGAAATAATATTCAATTTAATATGTATAGTTTGCTTTAGTTTTAATTGCATTCAGCTTAAATATATTTAAAATAATAATTTATCATTTCCATTAACTTTAATATCGTAAAAGTTTACTATTGTTCATTTCTCGATATTTCATAGTTTACTTTAATTATTGTATTTAATTGTGTAAGTTAATAATTAATACATAAAAAATTGCACTTTCATAAACTAAATCTGTTCTTTGCAAAACTTTGCATAGAACTTTTATATATATATATATATATGCTTTTATATGAATTTGGTTGCAAATATTTTCATTTCTTACAGTAATCAGGATAATAGTGATATAATTATACATAAGCAACACGTACAGTTCTCATACAATCACGTTTGCAGAAAAAGTAAACTTTATTACAATAAAATGTCAGTCAATTTTTGCTTTTTGTTTTGAATTGCTTATACTTCAGAAAGCTCTCTCAAAGGCACTTTCACGGTGTTCTTCCATCAATATTTTCCGTTAAAACACATTTCAAATAAATTTTTGATAGATTTGGATTTAGGACTTTTTAAAATTCCTCGTTTCGTTGTATATGCAATGTTAAAGTGCCATTTTTATACAACACTGGTGTAAGAAATTAAGAGAATTTTCATATTTTATCTACGATCTCCAGAACTACTGGACAGATTTTAATAAAATTTGGTGTGAACATTGGTTGCTATAATACAAACAAAATAAACATACAACAGTTATAATAGACACACATGTTTGTGTGTAACACTCATGAACCCTGAAGGTCTCACCTCACACCCTGAAGGTCTAAAACAGCAGTTGCAGAATACACAAAAGAAATGGGTTAATAGGGAGTATGGTCCCCTCTTACAGCTATACACGCCTTGCAGTGTGATGTCGTACTGGATATAAAGCAGTTTATCAGTGCCTGTGGCAATTGGTTCCCCTCATTTACCAACACTGTTTTCAGTTTCTAAATGGTTCTCGTAGGGGGGTTGCGAGTTGCAATTGCCCTCCCCAGAGCGTCCCAGGCATGCTCTATAGAATTGTGGTCTGGAGACCTGGCTAGCCTATCCATCGGGCGAATATCCTCACTCTCGAGTAGCTCTATATGGAGAAGAGCTCTATGTGGAAGAGCTCTATGAATCTACTCTATCACAGAATAGCTCTATGTGGCCTTTCGTAATCGTCCATTAAGATGAACTCGGTGCCCACTGCACCTTGGAAAAGGTGAACATAGGGCTCCAAGGCCTCCTTCGTTTACTTCACACCAGTCACAAGGCCTCTCTCAAAGACGTGGAGAGATGTGAGGCCATCCAACATGATGCCTACCTAGACCACTACATCGCCACCGCCATAATTGTCGATTTCGCGAACATTGGAGGATAGGTGGCTGGTCTCTGGCTCTCTCCATACGAAATTTGGTGAATCAGTGTTTAGGCTAAAAAGAGATACGTAGGGGAACAGAACGGTACCCCATTGCTCCTTACTCCAATCACGATGCTGTCTGTACCATGATAATTAAACTTTCCTTTTTGTAGACGTAAGCGGGACTCAAACAGCCGGTCTTCTGGCAAACAACCCTCTCTCATTCAGTCTTTAGGAAACAGTCACCCTTGTTACATGGGTTCCTGTGGCTGCAAACAGGTCCCGTGAGAGTTGAGAAGCTGTAGCCCCTCTGTTACGCCTCGCTAAAATTGATAAATGGCGATCTTCTCTGGCTGTCTTGGCTCTTGGACGACCTTGTCCAGGCTTTCTCTCGATGGATCCAGTATCCTGGATCTGTTTGCATAGTGTACACACTACACCGGGAGTTAAATTAAACTCTACATACCTGGACTTGCGACTGGCCTGTCTCTAGCCTCCCCACATTTCGCCACCTGATTCCATCATTTAACGTTGATAGTTGCTCAGTTTTACTGTTCCGATGTGAGTTAAGCCGATTGCTACAAGATAACACCAAGAAATCGCCGAGGTGTGCCAACGAACGAAATTCGTCTTACTCTCCACGCGCGTGTACACACACGTGTACGCTTACGTATTTTTATTTTACGTACAAGATTTGCATTTTTATCTAGAAGCAGTGGTTTTTCCTTCAGTTCAGTTCTTTTCATGCAATTCTATAAAATATGCAAATTCTCTTAATTTATTTCACCAGTGTATATATAAAGATAACACCCTTTTTGCTGTGTAACGTTTTCAAGAAACGCGTCTATTTTCCTTTCAAAAGTAACTAAGACGAACAATATCCAACTTATTTAGTCTGAATCACTATAGTTTTCATACTTTATTCCATTGTAAGGTTATCAGTGAAAAAATCGTAGGGGTGAGGAAACCTCCTTCTTCTTTTATTGATTTATAGCTTGAAAGTATCCTATCACCCCCTTTCCTCCAAAGTCTCAAACTACTCTTAACAAGAGTTAATTGCTTTCTGTAGAGTGATGATTGCCGAAGAGACTTTCATACTAACATATGTCATTTCTAAGCTTCCGTGGTATTCTACTTGCACCATGTTGAAGAAATAAACAATTTTTGTATACTAGGGATTCAATCAAGCGTCTCGTATTCCACTAACATTTGATTACGTTTTGCTAAGTCACTCTGAATAATAAAATGACAGTTTAAAAATGTAATAAAAATTGGTGCAAAAGAATATTTATGAGATAACGATTGTATTTTCAAATCACTAAAAAACAATAATTTGTGGCAAAATAGAATCGTGATTACACAAAGAGCGAAGTTAGAGCTCTTTGGCTGGTTCCCTTTCTTTCGGTTGCGGGGGTCGTAGGGACATTCACTTTTTCTTGGCTCTCGAATCCCTTTACTTTGTTGATTTGATGATGGCTGGTAATCATTTCTAGGGGTGCTTTTTGTATTTCTGCTGAGCGTCGATCATCTGTTTTGTGAATTCGAACCTTTCTTTTGATCTGAATTCGAGTAGTTAGAACCAACTTTTGAATTCTGAAAACCAGAAAACGAATGAAGAATTAGCGATAGTAACCGATTTTGGGCATTAAGAATGGCTTGAAAGTGTTTTTGTAACTTTTATGTCTTGTTTCTTTCCACTCCTGTTCCAGATTTTAGACTAACACTTTATATTTTGTTTTAATTTATCGATTTATTTTGCTTGTTTTATTTCTTCTTCGTTGCTTCATTTTATATCTACATCAGGCATGATGAAATTTCTTGCTTCAAAATCCAGTATGAGATTCTAGTCCCTCGCATTAAATCAACTCTAACCATGCAAAGATATTTTATGTCTTTTATTACTGTTTAAACTGCCATTCCTGTTTGAAACGTCTAATACCGAGTCATGGTCATGATCTCGAGTAAAGGCATTATTTCCGTCGTCTCGGGGGTTAGAGTTCTGAGGTCATTAGACAACCACCGTGTAGCGGAGAAGAAGTACATTAAATGTTGAAGTTCCAAGTTCATCCATTGGCGTGGGTAGAAGTTAGGAGAGGGAGTGTCAGTTCAAGTGCCGTCCTTGTCACTTGACCGAGATTTAAAATTGCTAGGTTTGTCAACAAAAACTCTCGTGCTTCTTCAATGTGTGATGATAATAAACAATTAATAAATTAATTTAACAAAGAAAAAAATTCATTTTCTTAATTACATCAATAATACTTGCGTAATCTTTCAAAACAGGCACATATAAAAAATATTTGTTTAAAAATACAGACGAGCTTTCTCTTTTACTATGGCTTTACTTGGAAAGTGTTGTTCCTAGCATTTGGAAAGAAATAATTTTATATTTTAATGTAAAAAGAGACCAGTGTGTGTGAAAAAGATAAAAGTTTCACCTTACTGTCCAGAAACTTTTTTTCTGAATGCATTATGAATTAACGCCAGACAAGATTAATATGAAATTTGAATTTCTCATAAGGAAAAGATGTTTTACTTTTTTAATTCTTTAAAATTATCTTAATAAATTTAATTAAATCTTCAATATATATTGAATTAAACAAATCTTCTGTACAACTTTTTAAATGTTTCAAATAAGTGGTAACTTGCTTGATATAATTTTTTTTTCTCGCAGCATTATTTTATAATACCATTAATTATAAAAATTATTAAAGTAACAAATTATGTGTGTTAGTGAATTCCTTCTCAGATACATCCTCTGTTCAGAGTATTGCTTTGATAATCACAAATGCGTTGACTAAATAAACAGTTTTTATCATACTCACCTCTAATCTTTACTTTTACAAGCTTCAAATTACAGCGTGTAATGAGTATTCATATTACATAATGCATGAATTACAAAGAAGGAAGGTCTGCATAAAATATTTAATATGTATACAATTCAACCTACTATATATATCATATGTATTACAAATTGCATGTAAAATACATTTTAAATAAAGTGAGAGTGTAAGAACACAGAAAAGGTAATCATATATATATTCATATTTCAATTCTTTGAAGATAATACTTGACATTTATTAAATAGTAGATCCTTTAAAGCATTAAAATTTAATCATAGATTTACTTATTGACCTAGAACACTCAGTAAGAATTAGTCCTTTCTTTCATCCACCATCAAACTCTTAACTCGTATTCAGTACAAAAGCAATTAACATAAAATAAATAGCTGGAAATTATCATGTTATGACGCATTTGCAATGCCTAATCTTTGAGAAAATATTGTTACCCATATAATCTTCAAAGCATCACTCTTGAATATATCTTTATCCGAATTTAAATTAATCTATTAATTTCTGATATTAAATTTTTCATTATGATTTGTATTATACTGTACATTTTAGAGGAGAAAGGAGCTTATTCTAAGCGGGATAATTCCTTTTGTTCAGCAAATTATAACTTAATAACTACGACAATTGAACAAAACTGCTACCTCAATTTATTTACTTAATTACAAAAGAAAAGCAACATAAGGAAATGGAAGTTAATATCAGGATTTATAGTCAATTCAGGTAGCATTCAGTTTGTTTTAACAGGTTAATAAGCAAAATTTGTGAAATTTACTCTTTTTATTAGAAAAATAAATAAATATATATATAACTTTCTGTATATTATCCTGACAAAATTATGATTGTATATTTAAATCTAATCACGCAATGTGTGAGTGTAGCTAGATTTCCTGTGAAATCATAATCAATTTGGACTTACCATAGATAATTTATCTGAGCATTAAAATGTATCTTCTTTATCCAACTTTTTTCATCGCTAGGTTTTTAAATGTACCCAAACTTTCTGAGAAGTGACAAAAAATTTCGTAGAATAAACTCAAAAACATAAAACTAAAGAAAAAATGTAAAAACGAAAGGTAAATTAAGAAAACACCCTCATATAAACCTTCGAATTAGCACATACTCCAACATGCATTGCTGAAAAACAAAGTTTGTGCGATTTGAATGTAACACGATGGATAAAGTTCACTGACGCTTTTCATTAATTTGCAAAATTCTTTTCATTAATTCTTTTCATTAATTCGCAAAATGATAAAAAATTTCTTGTGTCATATCTTTAGCGCTTATTATTATATAAACAAGATACACCTCATTCTTTATTAAATAAATCATAACTTATGAAAACGGGCAATGAAGAAATGGCATGTTTTCAACACTTTTGGATAATATGAAAAATTAATGCTTTACTTTAAAACTAAGTATAAAATTCAAAAATTTTAAAATTTTTTCAAAACTTTTTAATGCTGCAAATGCAGTTGAGATAAAATTTCATGTCAAAGATATAGCTTAAATATCTTTTAAAGTATGTAAAGATATTTTAAGTAATTTAATGTGTCATTGTGTTCAAGTCTTTTAACGTCGTAAGCACATTTTTTTTAAAAATATTTGGAAGACACAACCCGAAGCAAAATATTTATAAATACATATAAAAATAAGTTCTAAGGAGCATTTTCAAAATCACTTAAACTGAAGTAATGTAAACAGATATAAAGTGTAAAATATTGTTTAACAGAAGTAATAAAGCATTGAAAAAAACGTTTTTTATATAAAATCAAGTAAAGCGGAAAATTAATTTGAAGTCTATTGAAATACAGTTTATATTTTATTATTAGTTGCCAATGTATTTGAAAGTAAAATGCTTTTTTTCTCACACTTACAAATAATTTGAGAATGATGAATGTAGTACTATTTGAAAACAAAAAATCTACAAATACTTGATGTTTCCGTTGGACATAATTTTTAGTTGTATTAAAAAAAATTCGCTCTAACATCAGAGTTTCGATAAAAAAATGATAAGAAAACAAATGTATTAATTATTTAATTAATTAATACGTACTATAATAATTTTATAAATACATATTCCCTGCTTAATTCTGTATCTTGTTAAAATAAAAATTAAATAAACTAAGCGTACTTGAAAAAGAAAGAATTTTTTTCCCACATTTGAAGAATTTTCTTTGTCCTCCTTCTTTCCTAAAACCAAACTCGGCCGACATTATTTTTCTTCTTTTCATTTATTAATGAATCTATACGTGGGCTTTAATTAAAGATAGAGTGTAACTGAATATGTATAAAATTTAATTAATGCATCGATGGCTAAGAAACAACAGAATGGGAGTAAATAAACTCAAAGCGAAAGTGTTTATTCACAAATAGGCTTCTAAAGATAAAGCCATATCTCCTTAAAGAATTGAATTTTGAAGAATACACAAAGAACTTAAATAACGGTAATTGGCGCGAAGCCAAATGTGACTTTATTCTTTTCAGAAGTTAATTAATCCATTACTGGTTTTTTAGAACGTTTCTATATTATGATTACTAAATAAACCATTTGAATATGAGTATAAAGAAGTATGAAAAGAAATAGCGTTGAAATGTGCAAGGAAAATATTATTTAACATTCATTTTTGGCTAGTTTTCAAAAAGTGGCTACAGGAAATGGTTAATCGTTGTAACTTCTAAATATTTTTAAATCACTTTTCTTATATATATTTCAGAGCTTTTAAAATCAATTATAAATTTATGTGTGTGAATCTAGAGTGTTGGTAGATAAAACATTTTTCAAATTTTGCTGAATAGAAGAGGAATTGAGAGTAAAAAACTTTCACTTTAATTTTAAAGTTAATGCTTTACTCATATTAATCACTTGTAATCAATTATGTAAAAGTTGAAACATATTAGTATTTTTAAATTAAAAACATGATTTTAATGCAGTATTAAAAGCTTAAATACTCAGTGAAGTCCTTAAGCCATCAAAACTTTTAAAAAAAGAATACAATCATCTGGCTTTAGATCTCACTACACGAACTACTAAAACGTAAAATATTAGTACGCATACACTGATAACTGTAATGTAAACCAAGTTAAGTTTCACACTAAGTTAAATTCTGCCTGGGTCTGAAACGTTCAATCAGGTGGTACTCATATTTTTCTCCTTTTTGTGTGGGCCTGGGGCGCTAATTTCTACTTAGGGCCTGACGCTGGTTTCGTTTTTATTGTCCATCGGAACACGAAACTTATGTTTATTTAATCGTACTTCTTTTTTTTTAGGAAATGGCTGTGTAATTAGCATTAACTCATAAAAAGTATTAATCTTTAAAAAAAATGAAAGAGCAATTATTAACAATAAATGTGCAATTCATAAAATATCTCTTTATTAAACTAAAAAGTTAAAAGGTAGAATAAAGGAGTCTTGATTTTTTTTAGAATTAATGAAATAATTGCTTCTTTTTCTCAAGAAAAAAAAATGAAGGACAAAAAAGATAGTCAATCATAACTATGATAAGCAAAAGAATTTTAAAGAGCTATAACTATAATGAGTGACTAAAAGGTTTATTTCATATGAGGATAATTATTTATTTTGTGACTTTTCAATTTCATTCAATGCATAAATTCAGTTGAGATTTTACTTAGTATTCTATAACTACTGCAGCTCAAATTTTGCATTAACCATCAAGATATAATCTGAAGGTAACGGAAATTTTTAAAACATATATATGACAGAATATTCCTGGTAAAAACTAAAAATGTATTACCATTAGAGATCCTGAATGCGCCAATGAACAAAATGCATTATTGATTAATTGATTTGTTATTAATTCTTATAAACTGTAAGTTAAGTGCAATTTAATATTACATATTGTAGCAGTTTGATTTGAAAAATGATAACATGATATATAAATACGATGAAAGGATTGAAAATGGAAATTGAGATAATTTGTAAATTAAATTAAACTTACATAATTTTTCTGTTACAATGGTTTTAATGTTTCTTTTAGTGAACAAAAACTGTTACTAATATTTTGTTCACAGACACATTACCCAATATGTGAAGAGAGTTCTTAAGAACAATTCCTTCAAAATTGAATACATTTCTGTGAATGAAAGTAGAATAAAATGTTGATAACACATTATCGTTCTTTCTATAGGTAGTCGGCACCACCTCAAAATGGTATAAAAAGGAATCAATCAAAATTTATCTCTTTTCATATGAATTATAAATAAAAATGCATTTATTATAAAAATACTCAAAGCAACCATTTATTTGAATGCGAAAATTTAAACATTTAATTTGGAGTAGATGAGGGAAGGGCGTACTGATACATTAATAAACGATTCGTTGACTTCTGTATCGTGAAGACTAGATCCATTAATTTTCAAGGTCATGCAGATAAAGTCGTCTGACCCTTTGTCACTTTCTACGAAATTGAAATCTGAAAGGAGTATTTAATTCGATTATCATAGTAGAATTATAAGCACTATCCTATTTCAAATGTGGGACTCTAAAATCATATTGACTAATATTCCAGTGTGATAAACAGTAAATTATAAAAATTAATTTTTACTTTTGTAAATAATTGTGGCACTTCCTGTAGAAAAATATCTATATTTGTGTTTTTCTCAAAATGTGATTTTTTTTTTAAATTTCCTGGTACACTTTTACTCAAAATCTATTTTATCTATGATGCTAATGTTTTCTACTTTATAAAATGATGATTATTTTATATAGTGAACTTAATTTTTGTAATAAAAACTCACAAATATTAGGTATTGCATAGATATTTATATTAATCTAAGGGAATTTGGAATCACAAGAAATTAAAAAAAAAGGTATTTTATTAAACATAAACTTTGAAGTTATAATATACCGAATATGTTTATTAGTACTTTGAAAATTTATGAAATTTTAACTGCAGTTTATTTTATGCAAGATGTACTTAAACTTAGATACACTACATACACATAATAGATGCAAATACAGCTATTGATTATTAATCACTGATACATACTGATTATTTATATGTGAATGTATTCTCTTATATCAATAGAAATATTAAACAAATACCTCAGACGTATTGTCTATTTCTCATATTTCAAAAAAATAAGGATCATTTAATTTTGGCATAGAATTAGTTATATTTTCCTTGTCAAAGAGTATCAATTACGCTAAATGGAGCTTGGGAAGTTTAAAAAATATTAGAACTGATTGTTCATTTAATTCTTAGTCTTTATCATCGTTAAAATATGACATGTTGCTTGAACATCAATAAATACAGTTTTAATCTGACAAATTACTTGAATTTCAAAATGATTCTTGAGTTTGAATTGAAATAATTATGTTAGTTTCGAGTTGTTTTTTTTTATAGACGAGTTCAAAAGTTTCACGTTTATATATATATCAAAGACAATCGTAAAAAGATAAAAGAACAGTCCATTAGAACTTCTATCTAGTCAGGCAGCTGTCTAGACTCTATTCCTCTGGTAGATTGCCTCTGTCATGTATCATCTAAAGTAGTAAAAAATGAAACCAATGATTTATTTTCTAAAATTTTCAAATGTAAATATAGTGTTTCAAATCATAAACATTTAAGGAATGTACTCAAAGACTTATGTTTTTAAGCTATTCTAAGAAAGAGACTGAGCTACATAACTATAATTTGTGCATAATAAGCTTTTAATGGAGGTTTTGAAAAGAATGTAAACTAACACTTTTTTGTGGAGTTTTCTTTATGTCCGATTTTAAGAAAGCTCTAAAACACAATCTGGTATTTCATACATTTAAGAAACATCATTTAAGTCTACTTGGGTTTCCTATTACTATTATTATATATGTTTATTTTATTTTATTTATCTGCATAAGTTTATGTAAACGCCATTACAGTTATGAAAACATCTAAAAATACTAAATATTCAACTTTACAATTTTTTTTAAAATAAAGTTTAAAAAATTCTGTATTTTCTTGAGGCTGTTCTTTTATCTGTAGTTACACTTTTTTGATCTTTATCAATTCAAGATTAATTTATTATTTTTCATTAAATTTCATATTTAAGTGATTTAAGTTCTGTAAAACAGTGTTTGATTTTCTGTTTTTGAATATGAAAAATATATTTCCTTTGCATAACGTGCACACTTAAATTATCAATCATTTTTAGACTACAGAAATCATTTAATAGTATCCATTCCTTAATTTGTTAACCTAATTTGTGTAAGATCATACAGTCATTTTCCTCTGTATTCTAATTTGTGAAGTTAAAACGAATGAAACCGGCATTAAAAAACTGTCATTTTAAGTACAAAACTATGGCTGGTATGGATATGTCAACTTTTGTTTCCCTATAAAAATCTATTAGTTTAACTTATATTAATAAAAATGGGCAATAAGAGATATCATCATGTGCAAATTTAATTAATATAATTTATGTTAATCAGAATCACAAAAATATTATTAGGCAATTTTTCATTTAAAACAAGAGATGATTGATATCTTCTACCTTAATAGAGCATGCTACAATTAAATTGCAAATTATTCAAACACCATTCACCAAAGTAGATAGTTAATAGAAAATTTATCAGGTATAAACAATACATTAATTAAGTATGCAATGGGTTCTTTCTTCATTTCTCTTCAACTAATCTCACTCGGACTACTTTACTACGAACTTTAATACCAGAAACTCGCTTTATGAAAGAACCGCGATATATATAAATGAGCCATACTATGTATGAAGTGTAGTAAATAGGATGGAAGAGATAGGGTAATTAAAAGAACTCAAAATATAATGCTATAGAGGTTAAACCACAATAAGAAGATATTCAGAGACAGTATAAATCACTCGAATTTACTTATTATAAGTCTGCTGTTTTGAGCTCCTACTGCTACACGCCAGGCAGCTGTTTAGAGTGAAACTTTCTCTGATTTTCTGAGATTGTAGAGATTGACCAAGAGTCCGAATTTTATATAATAATTTTAACATATAAATAGTGGGTGCTAAAATAATGCCTAAAATTCTCATGTTTGAACAACGAAGAGCTCTCAAAAATGTATGTACTGACACATTTAATGTCATTGAAATGACACAAATTTATTAGAAAGAATAATAGCGTGTGAGAAGAATCCTGATTTTTTTTTAAATTATGATCCTGAAACTAAGGGCCAATCCATGCTTTGGAAGAGCCCATCTTCACCGAGAGCCAAGAAAGCTATAATGAGCAAATCAAAATTCAAAGGAATGATGATAGTTTTTTTTTCTCAATATTCATGCGTTTGTGTCGTCCATTAATCAACATTATTATCTTCCCGTTCATGCTGAAATACGTGTAATAATAAGGGGTAAATAACCCTAATAGTAGAAAGACAAATCCTTCCGCATTGTTTGTCAAGAGGTTTCTAGCCAAGTACTGCATCTAAGTGTTAAACCATCCACCTTATTCGCCGGATCCTAAGCTATGCGACTTCTATCTGTTTTCTAAAGTGATTTCTACATTAAAATTGAACAAGATTTGAGTCCGTTGAAGCTGTGAAAGAGAAAGTGACAAGCGTCCTAAAGTAGCTGACAGAAGCACTGTTTCGCGCATTGGAAGATTCGCATGGAGTGATTGAGGTATAGAGAAGGGGTGTACATTGAAGATGATTATAAGTAAATATGTATGACATCGAAATGAAATGTTTCACAGCATCAATTTCGTTATTTAATAGTCACACATCGTATTTAATTTTTTTTTATATTGATAGTTTGTAGAATGAATAAGCAAGTTAAACATTTTGGCTAATCATTACTGTCTCTTACTCTTAACAAAGACCTTTCGCCACCAGTATATTTTAAGTTCAGTTCAGATTTCATTTAAAATGCTTTGTAAGCATTTAATTATTATCGTTTTTTCTAGATAATTTTTTATTGAAATTCAATATATGTGTTTGTTCATTTCATTCTTTAACTTCTCTTTTTTATTCTTTTTCTCAGTATGTATATTAATATACTTTAAATATGTCTTGAAATAGGAAAAGTACATAAAGTACAATATAAAAAAATAGTTCCTTTTCAAACATAAAAACAAAATAAGTCCACAATTTTGAATAAAAGGTTTTAAATTGAATTGTATAAAATAAATCTATCTTTTATTATAAAACATACCAAATAATACATTTGTATTATAAATAACAAGTTTAAAATATATTAAACTACTATTTTTACATATCTAATATTAGAAGGAATATTCTATAATGTTTCTTTTGTGATTGTTTAGTATGAAAAAGTGTTGTGGTATCTCGTAAGCTATAATAGATTGCTATACATGTACTCAAAGGTAACTATGATTTGGAACTTCAAAGCTTCATCACGTAAAGTTAATATTTTATAACTTTCTACTCTATATCTTTTATTTTTGATAACTTTTTATGTATTGGTGTGCCTACTTTTAATCCACAAACAAAATTCACATTGCTTAAATAATGTTGAGTTGTAAAAAAAAACAGCAATTTATAACAAAGTTGTTGTTTTGTCATAAATGTATATCTTCTATATTTTTGCTTGATTGATTTCATTAACGTTGCTATAGAAGCAGCGCAATGACTATTTGAGCCTCGTAATTTTGAGCCTCGGTCAAGTGACGAGGACGACACCTGAGCTGGACCCTCCCTCTCCTAACTTCCCCACCAAGTCAACAGGAGGACTTTGAACCTAGATAGATTTAACGTGAATCAACCCCTACTACACATTGGGTCTTTTGTCTCATCAACTGGCTTCTATATTTTAGAAGAAAAGTAAATAAAATAAAACTTATAAAACTAGCCTAAAATACAATATCGACAGTTTTAGGGAACAATTTTTATAACAACATGAAGCTATAATGAAAAGCAATACTATTTATTCTAGGAACATATTTACCAAAAATCGCATTTTAAGTGCAAATAATACTGTTCAGCAGCCATCACACAGTTCAGTGACCAATAATGGTTTTAGTTAACTGATGTTCTTTTAACTGTAACAAAAGTATGTTTCTTGGTTAATGGTATTTTATTTTCGTTTGGTTATTTTTGCTTAGTTGCTGGTCAATTGTCTTCCCAAGCGTCAGAAGGGATAAAACTTTGAAGGACTTTGTAGTTGTGTTGTGACATTAGGATAATAGATAATTATACATAAACTTGTGAACGTTTGCTCCAATCGTTCTTTTTCCTTTAAATTTAGATTAATGTCAAAAACTATAATATTCACAAAAAATATATATATTTTATTTATACATAAAAGTCACATGTATACAATTAAAAATTTCTTGTTTTAAACAAAGTTTTACTAATCACATACTTAGACATTTATTTTGAAAAAAAAATTACTATGGATTTTTACATTTATTACTCTATAGTTTTGAAAATGCTTTCTCGCTTTAGAAAACCAATTTAGCAATTCTCAACAATTTTCTGTCACATATATTTCACTTTCAGAGTTATGAAATGTGCTTGATTTTTTTCGGAGTTAACGTTCATTCCCATATAATTTTTTTGTTTGTTTCTGAAGCGTTTTTTTAGCTTTCCATTTAATTAAACGACAAGAATAGAGGCAGAAATCACTTATACTTCTATTAGTAATTATTTACTTATTGTTTATAAGTTTTTACTTTAATTCATGATTATTCTATACTATTTTAGAGAAGACCAATCGCGAAAAAAAAAGTTATAGAAATAACTCAATAACATTCAGTGGAAAATCAAATTAATGTAAAAAAAATTCTTACTTCCTTGAAATGTTATGTTTCAGCATGTTCCAATTAAATTTAAGCCTCTTTATCCACACAGATAAATAATTTTTTTTTTCAAATCTAAAATACCTTTATCAGTATGAAAAGTGTAATTTTTAATATTTCTCGCAATGTTGTAGAAAGTTGATTTCTAAGATTCAGAAAAGGATAAGGTCTTACAAGTTATAAATTTAATATCATTATAATATCAATAACCTAAAGTAGTCACACTAGTTGATAATAAGATACTGAATTTTAAGAATAAACCAAGAAGTAAAGCTTATAAACTTATTTCTTGAATAGAATATTCAAAAGAAATATGGACTTCAAATAACTTGAGAAGTGACTGAACTATTTTTTTTCTGTTATAGTTGTAGAGTTCAACGCGAAAATATTTTAATACAAAAATGCTTAGAAGTGACTAAGAGGCACACATATATTTTTCAACGCGCTGTCGGAGAAAAGTTGCGAAGGATTATTCTGTAACTTAAAATGTTTTCCATCTTGTAAAACATATGTTTCTACGTGTTTCCTTGAACAATTTTTCATTCGCTTCACATATTTTTTCTGTGTTATCATTTTTGCCCCGTGATGTTAAAACAGTATTTATATATACTCTCATATCATGAAAGAATTCTGATCTTGCCTTTTGTGTACTGTGAACAACTTTTCTCTAACTTCTAAGATTCTTAAGATTCATTTAAAAAGTCCCCTGAAGTAACTGAATAGTTTTAGGATGCCCTCATTGTGTTAGTTGTTGATTAAGTCACTAGGTATGTATAAAATTGCTCATAAAATTTTTAGCGTTTCACTTACGTATATAATACATTATATTACTTAGGACTGAAGTAAAATTAAAAATTCGATAATAATTTTAAGACATTATTCTTTACTTATATTCAATAAGTTGATTAAAAATAGTTTTCATTAAAATTACTATATTTCAATTTTAGAACATGAAGAGGTATCTTATCTTAGAGGTATCTACTTAGTCACCAGCTTTCAGGAGCTTGCCTTCTTTAGGTAAGTATAGGCATCACTCACCCACGGCACCCTAATGACTATTTTCTTTCCCATGGGTTTCCTTTCTGGTAAACACGAGTGGTGCTCCCTGCACACACTAGCGATCCTTCTCTATTTTTGACCTTCTTTCCTGCCAATCATTTTAATTGTTTTGAAGTTAAATCGGTTTTTTTAATTATTTAATTGAAATTTTAATGTTTTTTTCCTTTCGCATTCGACGTTTTTGTGATAATTCTTATTTCAATACTAACCATCTCAAGGCCACGTAATATTTTCTATATTTTATTTATACGTTTATTCTTTTGTTTTCTTAATTTTATTGGTTGAGTATACTGAATGGAACAAACGCCTAGTTACAAGATTTATATATATAATCATTCGTTTTATGGTTGCAGACAGCAAAATTTTTAATCTCTATAGCTCTAATTGCTTACTTAAAAATAACATTCTCAAATATACACTTTATTAGCTTCCAAATATGTTTTCCAGATCTATGAAAAAATTTAAAAATAGATCCTTTATATTTGCTAATAAGAAATGTTATGGAACATAAATTGTTTAATTAAGAATCAGATATTTTCTTATGCAGAGCCTTGCAAAAGAGTTTCATTTTAAAAATTCTGTAACATTTAGTTCTTAAGAATATACAAAAATGTTTATAAAGATAAAATTTAACGTCTTTCCTTCGTTACCCGTATCTTGGGCCGTATATCTTATTAATTTAAACTAAGCAATAATGATTAAACTCGAATTGATGATTCGGAAGTATAAAATTATGTTAATTACCTCTGTGGAATTGCTAATATCGCTTTTTCTTGTATACCAACCTAGCTTCCAAACTTAATTAATGATTTAAATAAGAAATATTATCTTACCGTTCACTCGTTCTCAATTCAACAACTTTCATCAACAGTAATTTCATATCTATCTCATTAATATTTTGAGTAGATCGCTCTTCAATCCACAAATCTAATAGAAGAATTTCAATCTCAATAACAATTCTCTGACGTAAAGTCTTTATTCTCTATCTCTTTTCATTTCCAATTACTTTTATTTCATCCATACATCATTATATATACATAATTTCCTTTTCTTCTATTTTCCTCTAATTTACCTAGCCGTGATTCATTGTGATTGAAAAGTACTTTTAGTTAGGTTTAAGGAAAGAAAATCGTTAATAGATCAATGTCCCAAATGTAAATTTAATTAATTAAATAATGAATAAAATAACAAAATTTTATATTACACCTTTTTCGTAACTAAAATCGCTGACTTCTTTCTTCCTCCTTCAGGAACAGTAATAGAACTATTTTTTAAAAAATTAATTTATTTCAAAATACTTTAGAAATAATAATGGTAAATAACAGTTCTAGAAATAAAAAAAAAAATCAAATGTTAAAATTAAGGAAAATTTTAAAGTTGCATAGAAAACTCACAATTAATAATTTTAATTATAGCAAAAGTATAATGAAACTCCAGTTAAATTGAAATAGTATATATTCTCTTAGAAAGACAGAATAAGAGAAAAACGTTATTATGCGCAGCGCGCTACTGTTTAGAATTTACTGCACTCCTAAAACACTCTTTTAAACATTATTTATGCTTGATACAAGTTCTGAATAATTATGAGGTATGAACACATATTTTGGTTAAATTTTACTAAAAGGAGAAGAAAATATAACCTTTACGAACGAACAACTAAAAATGCTTTTAAATTGTTTCGCAACTACGTTTTATAAAGACTAAGCATAATATCACATTGTGTCATCGAGAACATTTTCACTCCTTCAGTTTAATCCAGAAACAGGAATTTTTTCCCTCATTCTTGCAGAAGAATTCATCACGGTCTTCTTAATCACTTTAACGCCACCAGAATAACAAATGGAAAGCCTGAGAGCAATATTTGCAACACCAGGCAACAAAACTAAGACTCCTTGGAAAAATTCCCATCCCGCAGAAACCAATTTGAACCTGACCTAAAAATAAATGAGGCGCGAATAATTTTGTTGGAGAGTTAACGCTGTGCGCTGCAAATCTGGCCCTATTATTAACCACTTAAAGAGCAGCTTCTACTCTTGACACTTTGTAAGTGGGTGAATTTCAATTTGCCACCCAATCCTCATCCTTCACTGTCTGTGACTGTCTGCCTTAGCTCTGAGGGATGTGCAATAAATGTCCTTTAACGGCATTTGTTTAATTACACGAATTCCGTTGAGAAGAGAGGAATGTGCAAACAGTCTCTGTCACTTCACTGTTAAATAGCATCACCAACCAAGCATCTGTATGCTTTAACCGAAGCTATTACATTGCAAGCACGCGTTTCGAACAGGTTGAGTTTAGATTACTGAAATCGTAACTCAGTTTCCCTTATCAGAGGGAAAATTACTTGGATAATCACTGCTATAGAATTTGGTAACCAGGACGCATGCTTGAAACTGATATCAATGACGGCTGCTTGTGCTTGTGTACTGTATAAGCAATTGAGATTTTAATTGATTTAGAATGATACTTACTCTGCGAATGATGCTCTACGTTTCATAAAATACTCTGTATAAGTTCTAAACATGACTGTAAATAATGCAGTCGGATTTATCTTTAACTTTCTGCAATCGCATCATTTTTTTATATTAATCACATTATTTCTTATATGTATATCCAGGGGTCTCAGGATTCTTAATATATTTCTGTATTAGCGAAAAATCATTATTTTTTAAGCCAATATAACTTACCAATGAAACAAAGCAGTAATTTGAAACTTTTACCATATGATAATAATATGTTACGTCTCATATTATTATATTTTTATATATGTATAAACACTTTAAAAGTTATATCATGGAAACTTTTTTTCAAAATTTCTAAAATCAATATTTTAATACGTGAATGATTCTGTAGAACATTATTGATCAAAATTTGCAAAAGTAAAATGTTATTTAGAAAAAAGTTCAGGTTTGAAGTCATATATACGTTTTAAGAAATTAAGAGAGTTTTTTAAAATATATATATACAATTATTAAGTAAATTATGAAATTTTAAGGAAAAAAAATCTAATAAAAAATCGCTAAACATTTTTTTTTCTGTTGTAAATTTATTTAGAAATTTATATATTAGGCATGTTTTTCAAATAAGTCCCATTTTTATATGTGACAGGTGCCCTATGGCCCTTCCACGAAGATAGACTGAGTGCCTATATCTGTTGGTAAGTCACAAACACTAGAACAGAAGCATTTGCCCATGTTTACATTTGTTGATGGGAAAGTTCGAGAAAATAGATGCTTTACGATTTCGTCTTTATCGAATGAGTTTCCTCCATTTCGGAGTTGTGCTCTTTATGAAATTGTAGCAGAGCACTTAAATTATCGGAAGTTGTGCTCACTTGGGTACCGAAAATGCTGACTGAGATACACAAAACCGAAGCTAGTAGTTCCAATAGGCTGTTCATTGATTTTCTTTGAGCGCTACAATGATAATAGTGATAACGTATTAAGCCAAATCGTCATTGGCGTCGAAACTTGGATGACTCATGTGACACCTTAATCAAAATAGCAATCCATACAATAGAGGCTGAAAAAAGGGAAGAGAAAGCAATCAAAATTTCAGCATAAAAAATTCTGTGCACTATGTTTTGAGTTAGGAAGAGAATTTTTCATGTAGAATTTTTGCCTGAACGTGACACAATCAATTCCGAAACTTATTGTGGCACCTTAATTAAACTACGTCGTATAATCCAAAACAAAAGGCGTGGATTGCTCGCTAAAGGTATAGTTTTGTTGCATGACAGTACATATCCACACGTGAAATGTCGAACGCGAGATCTCAAAGTATCATAGGGTTGGGAGCAACAAGATCACCCTCAGTATAGACTTGATCTGGTACTCAGTGACTACCATTTACTCCTTAAATTGAAAAAAGCATTTAGGTGGTCAGCACCATGACGATGATGATGTCTAAGCTGCCGTGTTGCAGTGATTAGCCTATCAGACTGCATATTTAAGAGAGGTTGGAATCCAGAAGCTGATTGTATGATGTAATAAGTGCCTTACAGTGGATGTAATTACGTTGAATGTTAGATCAAGGTATTGGCTTTAATATAAAAATAAAATAGAAAAAAAAATAAGTTTATATTTATTATTCTTTTTTCTTAAAAAAAAATTAAAATGGTACTTACCCTACTCATTTAAGTCATTTAGAAACTTATTTCGAACATTTGTGCGAAATTTCAAAAGATAAATAGCTTATGATAAATCCTGTGCACTAGCTAAAATGTGTTGTTTTGAGAACAATGAAATGAATTATGAAAAATAACAAAAAAGAAATTAAACAAGGTTTGGTGTTTCTTCTCAATAACTCTGAAAAATTTGGTAGTGTCGTTAAAATTTCAGCGTCAAAATGTTCAGAAAAGATGAGACTTTTACTCGTACGCAGCTTTTTTTTGTTTAAAAAAAGAAAAAAAAAATTGAAGCGTAAAATGTTTCAGAAGCACAGATAATCTTGTAACTTTCCTTAAATGAGTAATTCAGTTTTCCTGATGTGATTAAAGAAATAATCAATTTTCTTGCGTCATTACTCAATAACTTTTTTCTAAACTTTTATAAAAAAATACCGTGCACCTCCATTTAGAGAATAATTGAATTCACATATTGTGCGAAACATGTTTAAATATAAACTGATGAATGTAAAGAAATAAGCTGAATATAATGTATTATATTATATATATTACTATACATTGTCTCTTAAACCTCTTAAATTATTTCAAAAAATTAATATGATTGTACTAAACCTTAACATAATTAATTAGTTACATTAAGTTTGCTTCAGATATATATTTTTTAAGAAATAAGTACTTTTTTTGTTTCTCTGCAGACAATAATGTAGTACAAGTTTAGATGCAATCCATTACATAATTTTTCATCTTCTTTTGTTTTTGTTTTATGTTATTTTCTTCTTTAATTTACTCATAAACAATAATTTTTTGAAATATTATCAATAACAGTTAAGATGTAATTTCAAAATAGTCATGAACGCAGAACGTTAAGCCTGGAACAATTCAGTTGTTATACATGAGTTTCATTTGGAGTAGAAATGTATTTATGATTCACAAGACTTTCATGATTCTACGTCACTTGAAGAGTTGTTATTTTTTTCCAAGCCATTCCGTACTCTATTGGGGACAAATAATGATATCTAAAGCTTTGTGCTGAAATCGCTATTCTAAAAGAGTAAATTTGGGAACTGCCCCTCTTCCATGAACAATTCTTACGTGGGAAAACTGCCTTACAAAACCTGCTTACCGAAGCGTTTCGAGGGATTTCAAATTTGAGAAAAGCTTTCCCATAATGCGACGGTCTGCTAGCATTACAAAGGCTTGCACGAACTGTGCTGAAGTTTGGTGATGGGTTATTTTTTGTACCATTTTATTTTTTGTAATCTTCGTCTCCGCACGTTACTTCCCAATATTATAGACCGGTCGCCAAAAACTGAACACCTTAGTAATGTTTCTATGATCACCCATTTTTTTCACCACTGCTTAACATTTCTTTTCCCGACGAATACAACGTAGCGACACTGCTGACGTAAACAACAAGGTAATTGCGCATGGAGTGCTATGAAAAGAGTTTTTGTGTGTGTGTTTCTTTTCTACCACAAATGTGTTCACGCGAACTGGTTGCATTTTCTACATTGCAGAATGATGTTTCTATTCGTTATTTATAGAATGGTTGAGGGAGAGAAGGTGAGGTTTCCAAGAAAGAAATTTTTTAGGTTTTCTTTTTGAAATGTGCTGCTCAAAATAATCATATAGATATAATTTTCTGTACTTAAATTTTTCTCACATATTTATAGTTCATTTACGTATACGTAGTTTCACCAAAATTTTGAGAAAAATATGCATAAAAATACCTTAAATTGGCAATTTTCTTTCATAGGTAATTTAGCGGTTTAAACATAGGTTTTCAATAATTTTCTTCTTGTTTAAATCATTTACTTTTAAAAAACACTGTGGCAATCACATATATGTATACGGGAGGGTAGCTTAAAAAATACCCTTGCTTGGAATGGAGATGGAGTACCTCCCTATCGAACTATCCGAGAATTGATTTGCTTCTTTATATAAGTTCATTTGTTGACACTTTTTTCACATTGCAAGAAGTAGTCGCCATAACTTTTTCACCCGATAAAGCCGTTTTCTGCTGTTTTGGAGCAGATACATTAACCCATTGTTTTGACAATTGATTAATTGTTTCCAATACGTAATGATGAATTCAGATCTCATCAAAAATGACATCTCAACTCAAAATGACTACTGGAATTCGACGCGGTGCTATCAGTTTTTGATTTAGCAGCAAGTGGCAGTGAAAACAAAACTATTAACTATGAAATAAGGTTGAATTTTCAGCAGGTAGAAGTACACAATAGCAACACTACCTTTCCTAAGCTTATCTGTCGTCAAAACTCGAAACTTTTGAAGCTCCCTCGTATGTATATATATATCAGGAGGCAAATATTGTGGATAAAAATAATGCATACCTAAGTGCATTAGTTTATCTAATTAGTAAAGTTAGTAAAGCCCGATAAAACCCTTAACTCTAATGTCTCCCTGCATAATCTATAAATCATTAAAGAAAAGTACTTTTAATTAATTTTTTTTGTTTAACTTCATAATTCTGCAGTTTTGTTGTAGAATTCAACTACTTAACAAAGTAGAGAGGGAATTTCAATTCTAATCTATAAAGTTCTATCAAAATCATGTTTATTTTATAATAATTCATCTTTTAAAGAGAAAAATATTCATATATAACTAGTTTTAAAACTAGAATTGAGAATGGTTTTTACACAGCAAAATAACTTTTACTCAGAATATCTGTCAAATATTTTATAGAATAAATAGCTATTCCCATCGTTTTTTAACGACATTGCTCATAAGCAACGATTTGAATTTTAAAAAAAAATTAAATTAAATTAATTTAGCATAAACATTAAATTTAAAAATAAATTTCCAAAAAAGAATAATGCTACATTTAGGAACAAATTAAAAGAATTTACTCGTTTTATTACTAATTTTATTAGAATTCGTTTTTTTAAATTAAAATACCTTATGGTAGGAATGGTTACAGAAGGTCTTTTAACAAATAATAATGTAATTTTTTTTATGTTAAAACATGGAAATTTCTGCATCAATGCATCCAAATTTCTTACTGATACTAAGCAAACCATTATAAAACTAGTTTATATTAAAATAGCCTAACATATTTGCTCTTGATTAAAATTATATTATACTTTTGCTTAAAAATAATTATTATCTTAGAGATATAACAATTTTCCAAGTAAGTAAATATGCAAATCTGAAATACTGAAAAAGAAAATATCTTACTTCTTAGATTTGTTAGAAAAAGCAATATGACATTTGAAGTTTTTCCGATATATATATAAGCTATTTTACCCAATTAACCAAAAAAATGGAATATAAAAATACCTGTGAAACAATTCGTGCGACTTATTGACATTTCAAACACATGTTTAAAGAAATATATTTGTTAGCTTTAGCAAAGAAAAAAAATTGTAGATTGAAACATGAAACTTTGCTACGAAATATGTGTGTGTAAAAAGAGGCAATTCATTTTCAAAAATAACGTTGTTTTGATGTCATTATTCTCGCCTCTACTGTTATTCTTCAAAGACAGATAGCCGTTAAAGTTTTGACAAAAGAACTTCTCTAGAAAAGGAAATAAAAGTCAAAAAATGAATCTCAATATAAAAATCACTGCTTTTAAAAACGGTCGCTAGAGGAATAAGAAAAAACACTGTTTTAAACCTTTCATCGGAAAAAGAAATAAAGTTAAAAAATCCTGTTCGAATAAAATGACACGATAGAAGAGCAAAATAAAAAACATACAGTTGCATGACATAGTTTTATCTTTGATGTTTTTGCCCACTAGTCAGTTGTGGACTTGTGCAGTGCTTTTACTCGCAATCTGTAAGTAAGTCAAAGACAAGCACTGCAGAGGAGAAATGGCTTTAGATAAATACATTTTACTCCAAATTCCCCCAAACAAAGACTTTTCTGATGCTAGTAATTCCTCCCTTTATATATGTGCATTAATAATAACTCTAGACCTTGTTGAGTATTGTAAAGTCAAAAAGTGATGAAAATAATAAAGCGAGTTTTTATAGATTACATGAAAGAAAAGAAAAATTGTATTTTATTGAGTGGTTTAGCAAAATATACGAAATAAATATTTGAAAAAGTAGAATGTAGAGTAAGGTCTCTTATTTCCTGAATGTACTTAGATTTCCTATTTTAATATTTTAGAATCGAGCACTTTATTTGCAGGAATGCATTGTTATAGAAAAATGATTGCTCCTCGACTGATTTTAAAATATATATGCAAACTCACATTATTATTAATGTCTGAGAAGAAAAGTTTGCATGAAGAGTTGTTTGTTAAAGAGAGATTCTGGATGTGTTAAGGTGAATTAATAACTATACATGAAATAAAAAAAATGTCTAAAATTTCTCATATATATGTTAATATTTCTTAAGAAAAGAAGTATTAGATATTTGAAAAATTAATTCAGAGTCAAAATTGCAAAGTATTACATTTTAGAGAATTCCTTTTTTCTCAAATTATAATGTTTTTAAGTAGATTGTAGATTTTACACCTAGCTCTAGAGAAACATATTCTAAGAAAATATTCACAAACTCCGTTATTGATAAATATTATATTTACTATTATTGCTCTGGTGTAATAAGGTAAATCACAAAATAACGTGTATTTTTTAAAGAAATAAAGCATTCATTAGCGTTATTATATCAATATGAAAATTTTGGTTAAAACTATTCAGGAACAATTTTTATTTCTCGTAACTGAAACAAAATTTAATAAATGCTCATATAAGTTCATTGTTTGCTGATTTTAAAATAAAGTAATATAATTGTGATTCGGATTAAAATTTGTCTTTAATGTACTTTACCATAACTGTTGTACATAATACAAATATGCAAATCAGATGATTTGAATATTTTCAAAGATGCAACTTATCATGACATGTAAGTTTTGAAGCATTTGAATTATTCAGGAAATCTTAAAAGAGAGTAGAAATTTAACATAATTTTAAATACTTATTTTAAATTACGTAAGAAAATGATTTGAGTCCAAGTATTTTTTGCACTATTCAGTTTCAGCTGAATTCTGTAGCAAATAAATGTTCTGATGATTAAGCAAACCATTTTTTGTTCATGGAAATGGTATTTTTATCTATTGCAGACAAGAAGTATAAATTTTTAATTCAAAGTATAAAAATATCACATGTAAAAATTGTTTCGTAGGCTCTATTAACTGAGCAACCGATAATGTCTTTTGCATTGCACCGAAAAATTACTAAGCAAATCGTCTTTTTTCTCAATTATTTGTTGATTAAAATAGTTCATGTTTGTCTTTCTCAATAAAATTTTAAGACTTAAAATTCATTTTATGTGTCCTACAAATAAATTGAAAATAAATAAAACTGCCTGAAGTAATTTTAAGATAAGACTAAACAGACAAAATCATTCGCAATCACATAATAGCATATATTTTTCTTCAAATCTTTGTTAATAAAATTTTAATTTTACGGATTTTTCGAAAATCATTTCATATTCTAAAAATATATTCATATAGCATTCAAACATATTTAAATTTCGTTCATTTAAAAATTCAGAAGTAATTTTAAAATTTCTTGGAATGTAAACTTATAATGCTAAAATTACTTAACATTTTGCACCACAGAATTTACATCATTATAAATTCATTTTCAGATTTTTTTTCCTTCAAATAATATCGTACTCTTCGATTTAACTGAAACTAAGACTGGAACAAAATTCCACATAGGTGCATGATTTGAAATTTCTGCTTTAGAAAAACTTACAAGAATCGTTTATCACATAAAAATGTGCAAAAGAAATGTTTATCCCTTAAGAAATCTAAAATGAAATATAGACTCACGATAATGTACATTCTTCAATTTACACGGAATTATATTTTGTTAAAACAACTTAAAACACTTCAACACATTCACTCTCAAGTATTTCTTATGTTGTTTATTTTTCGAGCTGAAAAATATTTGAGTACTTTTCATGTCCTATTTTACCTAATTTCTCAAAACTGTTAACTGCATTTTATAAACATCATTCTTCACGCAATTCGGAAGAGTTTTATAAGAACACGAAAAGAGAGATAATAAAGAATTTTTCGATATTTTCTTAAAATTTGTATAACCATAGCTCATTATTTCTGTATATTTTTCTATGGCATGAATCTGAAAAAGAAGATTACGCTATTTGTAGGAAAAGTATTTTAAAATCCTTTATTATATCTAGAGAAATGTTTTGTAATTTCTTGAATTCCATTTCTGAAAAAAAATTTTTGATTGGCTTCTTTATCTTATTTTGAAACCTACGAATTGATCTGTAGAGTAAATGTGAACTAATAAGTTCGAGACATATAAAAAGAATTGTTACATAAGTTGCAATCCTTTTCAGTTGAAATTGTCTTACGGTAACGCTTCGAGAGATATCAAGTGTCTTAAAGAATGTTTAGGTGCCTATTTCATTCAAAATTTACTTTCACTTACACAGAAACAAAAAAAGTTGCATATCTACTGAATTACATAATCTAAAAACTATTTACAGAAACAAATTATTTGAATGGTTCGAAAACCTTATTTTTTCTTATAAATCTAAACTAGAAGCAAGAGCCTTTTTCTGATCAATGTTGCATATTCTAAAGAAACAGCTGTTTCTATACATATAAATTAGTTTGATCATTCAAATATATATTTGAAATAAGTTATTTTATTTTATCTACACTATTTTAGTCATGTGATTAACTGCAGTTATAAAAATAAAAATAACTTAAATAATGATTACTACTTCATATTTTAATTCGCTTCCCCCCCCACACTATTGTTACTATAATTGTATTTCTAAACAGAAACTTATTTAAAACTTTTTTTCGTCCTAATTCTGTAAATACATTTAAATGAATCTGTAACCATTTTCTACGGTGATAATGAATTATTTCCTGCTTATAAGCAAATTTATAACAAATAACTAATATTGTTATTTATAATCTCGCTAAAAGAAAATATCGGCAAGTGAATACTCTAATACAGGCAAGTAAACTCCTAATGAAGCATTTCAAAATATTACCTTTCAAATTAAAATATTTTGTAATATTTATTGAAATACGTTTTGGTTTCGTTAAGAATTTAAAAAGAAAAATAACAAATGTTACGAATTCACATACAATTTCTTATGACTGATTAAAATGGATACTTATGATTTAGGTAATTTGTGTACTCTTTAAATGTGGCAATTAAATAGTATTCATTAATATTTACTCTATCCATGTTAAAAGTGTATTGATTCATGAAGTTATTTAAAATATCTTTTAACCTTCAGTTAATAAAATTCAGAAAAGGAAATGTATTTTAGTGTGATTCTATTTAATCAAAACTTTGAATAAAAATGAATTCTTATTTTTCTTAAAATCCTATTCCAAATTTATGTTTTTCTAATGTTTCAATTTTTAGCCAGGAAATTGAATAGTACTTTAAGAGTATCAACAGAACATTAAAAATCTGTAGAGACATGATGTTTAGTTTACTAATTCTTCATGCTATTTGTTCAGTCGTAAGACATATATTCTTCCCAACATTCATCACCTATTAATCACTTCTATTCATAATACCAGCCAAATATAAACTGAATGGATCGTTTAGAAAGATGTTTAAAGAAAGGCGAACGATGAAAAGTCTCCTTAGGCACGAAAATTTTGCATCTCTTTCAGAAGTGATTAAAGCGCAAAACCCTTGAGGTTTTTGTCAGGACAAAATCTGTTTTTACAGCGGAAGAGGAAGAAGTAATGCAATGGAAGAGAAGGAAAACAGCTAAAACTTATTTCCATATTATCGCCTTCTACTTAGAATTCATCTAAAAGAGTCATTTCTTTTTTTAAAAAAAATATTTTAGGAAGCTTTCAAAATTCGACTTAAGATACTCGACCTTGTTTCATTAGAATTAATCCTCCCCGAAAACAAAGCAAACTACCCTCCACTTGTAAGATGGATCAATAGCACTTCTCTAGAAGTCTCTCATTCTAAATCTTAAGGAGTTCAAGCTGGAAGTTCGTTACAATGTGATACTAGTTCAGATTTCCTTAATGATGGACTATAAATAAAATATAATCATGTTTGTTTTTGTTACTTCTTAACAAAAAGTCTTATACACTTCGTTTCCTTTTATAAATAATAAGGACAATTTTAATAAGATTTTATAGAATTCTTAAATATCATAGAAATCAAGTACTTCGCTTAAAAAATATATTTTAAAAGTTCTTTTTCCATATTTTTTTACTGTAAAATAAACAAATTTTAATTAAAGAGTAATAAACATTAAATATGATTAGTTAAAGGTTTAAAAACAATAATAATATTTTAATTAAGTTAGCAAAATCTGTTTTAATAATATATACGTTATTAAAAATATTTATATATCATAATACAACATAGTGGTATTACTGAAATGAAATATATGTAGTTACATATTATTATGAAACTTATTTATATATTATGTATGAAACATATATATGTAACTTATTATGTGTTGTATTAATACATGAAACTTAGAGGCTATTCAATTCATTGACAACGTTAAAGTAACACGGTAATATTAATGTAACCTTATTACTATGGAGTGAATCACCTTTCTGTTACTTTGCAAAGATTTGTTAATTTTTTTTCAGAATAATGCGTAGGAAAATCTAATTAACTTTCAATGTTTATATGATTTTTCTTTATAAATTGGGACTCTTGTTATTTGATATAATTCATAAAAAATGTTTTCTACGACAATAAACTGAACGATGATTATATCTATACAGAAAAAGTTTTAATTAGGAATATTAATTTGCATTTAGTCTTAAAAAGCTTCATTTTCATAATTACCCAGGCAAAAAATAAAACAAAAAGTTTAGGAAACAAGTTTTTTTAACGATCTAATTTAATGCCAATCAAAGTTAATCAGAAAACTCATGACACGGAAATAAAAAAGTTTGAAGAATTAAAAAAAAAAAAAAAAACTTTTAATGAAATTAACGTGAAAATAAGATTACAATATCATGTTTCCATTCATTAATAATGGGAATAAAAATTGAATTAGTCACTCTATAAATTTTTATTTCTATTATTAAATTAAATACTTTCCGCAAAATGTCATGGAAATTTTTTAAAAAGGCATTTGTAATCTTAAATGAACACATCATTGCTTGAATTTCAGAAATATCATACATTTCATTGTCATTAAGTTTAAGCTTATTACAGTCTTTTGTAAAGAGTAGGCTTAGTATTAATTTAATTGCTATATATTTATTTTCTTTAAAAATTTATTTTTGCTAACCATTTAAGATAACTTCATCCATAAAAGCATTTATAAGCATTTAATTAGGATAGTTATGAAAAGTATTACCTAAGTCAGATATAAAATATACGAAGCAAAAGTATTCTTATTTGAACCGAATTTTTTGCAATTTACATAACAATGAAGTCACACTGAAATTTTTTACAGTGCACTCTTGTTAATAATATTTTATACCTTTGGTATTTTCCTCTTTAGCTTAAGATAATATGTCAGTTTCTGTCTCTTAAAAAGTATTATTTCACTTGATTAAGTTTTCACAAAAAACCTTTATTGTAACATCCGTTGTTTACAAATTTTGTTCAAACATTTTTAAAAAAATTATGTTTTTATTTTGAAGTCTACTTGATTTCAACTTTCAGTAAATTGCTCTTGGCCTTCATAATTTTGTACAGAACACATCCACATTATCAGTTAATTATTTTTTTAAAAACTTAACTTATTTCCTTTCATCCTAGTTTTATAGATATTGTTTGTAGCTCTAGAATCAACTATTGCTTCATCCTTACATGTACTAAATATATAAATCTTAAATATGATATCAAAATGGAAGTATTTCTTCCAAAAGAATCTTTATACTTTGTTATGATTTATGAACAGGCAAAAAAACGTAATTTGCTGACTAGCTTCATTTCATTTTAATGCTTTCGTAATGTGAAATATGCCTGAATTCTTAGCTATTTATATACTTTAAATATTGATTTTTGTCCGCAATTCTGATGCTAATTATCATGTGTTATGTTAGTAATAGTGTAAATTATTCAAGATTCTGTAATTCGTAGCTCAATTTTGGGATTGAAAATAAGATACATTTTAATTATCTGTTGAAATTAATGGTTCTGAACTTCTGAAGCTCTTATATAGTAACCTTTTTCTTGATTATTTACTAAGTATTACAAACCTCAAGCTGATATATATAAGCATAATAGCACTACTTCTTTGATGACTAAAATTTATTATATCATTGTTCTTAAAGATTAAAAAAAGCTAAATATTTTCTTACTTTCATTGTTGCATTCTAAAGAAAAACAAGATAAAACTATAATAATATCAAGAATGACTCTGATTTTACAAGACAAAGAGTGAAATGCAACTGTTAAAATGATTGTAAGATGAGGACAGCAAGATTATTTTTATAAAATATAGTCATTTGAATAAAAAGTAGAAACATTAAATAAATGCATGAAAAATATCTCTTATCCGATTTATATATTATCTCAGTATTAAAACTAAAGTTCTTGAACTCAAATTTAATTAAAACCGCAAAGCTCTCAATCAGATTTGTCAAACTCAATTCCGGCAACGCGCAATATTCTAACAAGTACAGTTTTCTAGAGCATAATATATTTAAGTGTGGTCTTACTCTTTATAATGTTTTCAAATTTAACAGTTTTTCTCAAATATGAATTTAATGGAGCATGGAAGGTAAGAAAAATAAATATGAAAACAGTTCGTTTTGTTTATTATGGAGAAATCATAAGCAAATCGGAGAAAAAAATATGTAGTATTTTAACATGTATAACTTAATATGTATAACTTAAGTAGTCAAAAGTAATATAAGAGTAATCATACATTTATATTTTGTTATAAATTTTATAATCTTTATGATATATATATATATATATAGTTCAGATTACAAAATTTATAACTTTTTTTTTAATAGATCTAATCAGAAGAATAACGCAATGCAAGGTGTGTGGGGTTTTTTTCGGGGGGAGGGGGGGCTTTCAACAGTTACTGATGTTAAAATAAATATTTTAGAAACTTTCAACTTTTAAAAACTAAGTAAATGTCATTAAATGGTTAGCTTAAAAAAGATCTTTGATTTGGGAGTCCAAAAAACCACACGTAGATCAATAAAAATGATTTTCAACTTTCATGTTTTTCTGAGATTTAAAAGGTTGGAAATTGAAAGAAATCCATAATAATTATCCTAAATGAATGTAAAATTTTTAAACAGAAAAGGCTATTCTTACATGTTGCATGCTGCAAAACTATACCCGCCTTAACAACATCGCGTGCCACACGAAAGGAATTGGTAAGCTCCATCTGGCCTGTGGACTGCTAGTTTGTTTCTCCTGCTCTGGTAAGTAGCATAAAATGTTTCGTCTTTTCTGTAAATGTAGTTTCACAACTGCAAACCGTAATATAAAGTAAAGCTTTAAAAAGTTTGCCTTCAATCAGAACGTTGTTATTAATCACCTCAGAATTATCAGAAATGAAGTGTTAGAATATTTGAATGAGTGAGCTTTTGAAAAAAAAAAAAAAAGTTTTATCATTATTAAATTAATAAAGAATAATTAATTCACATATTTATATTATAATCATACATAACTTATATTTTGAAGAAATGCTTTTTGGAATCAAAACAATTTTCTAAGACATGTTTTCTCGAAAACATCTTCTTTTACATAAAATAACTTGAAATAATATAATTAGAGTCCAACATAATAAATATTAACTATCTTCGATTTAAAAAAAAACATGCTGATATTATAGGTTAAGAGATCTCCAAAATAACTAAATCGAAAAAGGCAAATAATTAATTAATTATCTTGAAAGCAAATTGTCGTTAATCCAAAGTAAGAAAAAATACAACATATATTTTTAAATATATATTTTTTTCCCTTATCGATAATTCAATATACATATACAATTAATGTAAAGCCTTATTTATGTATTATTTAAAATTTTCCAACAAATTAGAGATTTCCTTGATTCTGTCTCAGAGAATGAAGCTTTTTATTTCGAAGTATTAAATTGAAAATTGATACAAGAATGGAAACCTCATTATGAGCATTACTTACTTCAAAACCTTATAATCAGCTCAGTAATTACTTTTTATGTGTTTCTTTTTTCCAAATTAAAAAAAAAAGTTCTTTTAACTTAATTAGTTAAAACTTTTTTGCTGTTTTTTAATATAGAGATGTGTTATATTTTATTTACAATGTTACTTGATTTTTCACTTTCTTTAATTGAATAATCGCAGAAAAAATTTATTATTATTATTTTTATGATTCTATTGAATTAAATTTAGCTGCTTGCATTGTTCGGGAGAATATATTTAAGAAATATCTAAAGTACTTGTAATCATTAAATGCTTATTCTCATGAAGGATTACAAAAATTATGACTATAGCAGTGAGTTCTCACAAGCTAAGCTGAATATTTTTGAAAAATATATATGCAATTTAAACAATACAGAAACAAAAGACGTACGAAAATTCAAGAAAACACATATTGTGTCAAATTAAAAAAAGAACACTGTTTTTCTCTTCAATTCGACATCTAACGTAGAACGATATCTTAAAGAGAACCCATTATACATAAACAAAATTCAGTTTTAACAGCTTATTTTGACATATATGCTTTTCAATATATGTAAAAATTCATTAAATTGCGTTCTCGGAGCTACAAGTAAGTCCACAACACAATGAAATTCTAACCTAAACTAAATATATATGGACAAATAAACCTTCATCAGAATTTCAAATTCATTCTTCACTATGTACCAAGCAGTTTTCAAATGGAAAAAAAGTATATTTTGAGTGTTCACACTCGAAAACATTAAAATTATTTTTCATCAATGAAGAATCTCTCTGTTTTACATAATTTAAGTTTTAAATTTTTCTCAAAACCTATTTCTTCTAGTTACATGAATTTAAAATATAGATGTGTACTCTTTAAAAAGACACAAATATGACCTAAAATGACCAAAATTTTGAAATAAATTTTATTATCTTATTCAAAATGCTTGGCAAATCTAAATACAAGTACAAAAACTCATAGCTGTAGATACATTATTCAGTGAGTTATTTAAAATTCTTTTAACAGTGTCCCGATTTATTTTATTGAACTTCAAAACTCTGAGCTGCATTTTTTCATCTTAATATTTACCATGAAGTTCATTCATTTTAAATGTAAAGAAATTTCTCATAATCGAAGTAAATTTTTCAAATTTTCTGATTGTTTTGTATGCTATGTCTTATGATTTTGTGTATAGAATAAGAATTTAGATGAATAGTTATTTTCTTAAAAAATATCAATAAAATTAGGTATAATTATTTTTTACTGTTTATCGTAATATTTGAGGGTAAAAAATTGCAAAACTATAAATAAACTAGTGCAACCAACCCAATGCAAAAAATTGTCAGAAGCATTTTTAAGAAAATGAAAAAATTATAAAACATATTAAAATTTATAGGTTTAGTTAGAATTTTATGTAATTTATAGAAATATTTTAAGAAATTTAAAATTAAAAAAACAATTGTGTTTGAAAATTGTTTTTTTTTTTTCTAAAAACTTATTTTATATGTGTTCAGATATGGTGAATATGCACTTTTTCTTATAAATTCCTAATGAAAAAAATTGCTCCTAGGTTGCGGTGTTGCTTTAAATATATTAAAGCAATTGGGTTTCTGTATTTTTAAAGTATGTAATATGAGTATATATACAAATATTTAAAACAAATTAATTATAAAATACATGCACAGATTTTAAAACTAATTAACGTTTTCAGTGGAAGGTATCGAAATTATGAAAGGACCGATTTTTAAAAAAATTATTTGTTTTTTAAAACTGCTAAAACTAGGACTTTTCATTAATAAATTATTCAATAATTTTAAAATTTATCTATAACATAGTTTTTTATTAACTGGAATTTTTTTAAAAAAAACATTTTAAATAGGAAAAGAAAGCATTACTTTAATTTTCGACATAAAAATCACGTGTTATCTCTTTATAAAAAGTTTCAAATAAATATATTTAAAAGTTCTTTGAAAGAATAAAATCTTAAAATTATAATTTTTTTTCAAGGATTAAAATTATTTAATAATTATTTTGTTCGTGAGATGAAATTAGCGTTCATCTTAATTTTTAAACTGATACCTCCAATCATAGTATTTTTCTCTAAAAATAAAATGAAATAAAGAGACAAATTCGTAGTTTTTAGTGTTATTCATTATTTAAGGAAATACATCGAAAAAACCTAATTCTTTTATTTTTAGGATACTGTTGATCTTCATATATCAAACATAGCCTATTTTGATTTTGTTGAGTAATCGGCTTTTAATTTATAATGTTCATTTATTCTCTAATTATAATTCTTCAATCATTATCATTTTAAATTTCTTTCGTAATTTGTAATTTCTAGACCAAGTCTGTATAAAGGACTAGATATTGAAATTTTGGAATCTGAAGCAGAAGAATGAGTTTTCAACTCAGTTTATGACTTCAGAGTTTATCAAGACATACTTTAGTGTAATTAAGGGTGATTGGAATTAAAGTTACGTTTTCAAAAGGCTGTAAAACAGAACCAAATGTCTGAATCACCAGATATTTCATCAGAGTATACGTGGAGAAATGGGAATTCGTTTTGCGATAGCTTTTAATAGTTCAAAAAGGACCGATAGAGGGTGCTGTATTAATCACAAGAGGCTAAGTAAAAGACGTGAATTTTTGTTGTGGCACTCTTTGTTAAAGCCTAATCTAATCCAACTCGACAAGGTGATGTGCTCAGCGGATGTCAGTTTTTAATTTTCCCAAGGCCAAAAATCATAGAAAAAGCATAAAATGATGAAACCATTAATGAAACGAAAGTCGTGAATAATCTGTTACGATGTGCTTAAGCAATGTCCAGGATGTTATCCACCTTTTCTTACCTCAAGTTGAAAGGGCAAAACATCACGTTCCACAACAGATCGCAGTATATCAATTGCCATGACGTGAATTAGTTGCGTAATGCGAGTTTCCAATTCAGCGATGTTCGAATTCGGAGCCACAAACACACATGTTTTAGGTAACCCCACTGTCATGAGCTGCAAAGATTGTCAGGTAAGGTTATCATGGCTTTCAGGCTATTGGGAAATGGCGACGACTGCTAATTCTGTCATTTCCAAAATGAATGTTGAGCAGCTGCTTCACTGGATTTGAAATGTACGAAGAATAATCATCTTGTATAAAAATTGTTCAATCCACACATCCTCACTTTTGGAGTGCTGGAATGAGCTAGTTGCGCAAAAGAGATTTATGACATATCTCGTTGACTGTACAATTGCCAGAACACCAAGGACAAATCTCCTCGAAACAGAAAGAGCGAATGATAAAAATTGCTGTAAATCCGCACCACACAATGAACTTTTGAGAATGAAGATGCAATCTCTGCTTTTGGAATGGATTTTCTCTCTTCCCCATATTCTAAAATTTTGAGTATTCATAGATTCTGGAAAATAGAAATGGGTTCTGTTTGTCCACAAAATATTCCTGTCTACTTCCATTTAAACAAGAAATTCTTGGGGGAAAGCTTCTCATTTTGACAAATCAGCGTTAATCAACTCCTGAACAAGCGTAATTTTGAATGGAGAGAATTGCAGAATATTTCGTAAAATTTGTCGAACCGTGCTGACAGGCAATTTCCCTTGCATTGCATGTTCCCAAAGCACTGCTTGACGCTTCCTCAATGTTGTTGCCACATCCTCCACTGACATCGAAACAATTGTTTTTCTCCCTCTGCTACATTTCGCTTCAAATTAACCCGTCTCTTCAAATTTATCAATGATTTTCTTCAGCCCAATGCAGTCACTGGTCTTGGTCCACTTTTAAAACCCTTTAATGTCCGAAATTTCTTCAATGGAATTTCCGCGAGATTACCGTTCTTATAAAAAGGTTTCACGAGGAGAGTCATCATGATACAATGATAGAGTTATGACTACCTTTTTAGATGCAGAATAACCAGATCTGCGAGTTATCTCCCTTTTTTTCGCAAGTGTGTAATGTGCGGTGCTCAAGTACGTGTTTGAATTAGCATCTTGAAATTCACATATATTTTACAGCAATCATTTTTTATCATCTTAAGTTTAGTACAATGCCATCTAATGCTCTACTTTTGAATTGTTCTTTTCTTCTTTCCCTAAAAAAATTCTCATAGCCACACGTGTACTCAGATGAAATATCAGGTCATTTTGACTAGTGTGTCTTTTTTACAGCCTTTAGAAAGTGCAAGTTTAATTTAATCACCTTGTACATAGATGATTTTATTATAGAGACTTAGTTTACACTGTTATCAACGTTTCATAAAAACGGAAAAATGTCATTGAAACTACCAGTAACATCTTTCTTTCTTTATCAAAAAAAAAAAAAAAAAAAAACACTATGTGAACAGAATTCATAATGAAGCAGTATTTAAAGTAAGGCTAAACATACTTTAGCTATTAGAACTATCGAAAATTAATACCAAACCTAAGAAATAATATATGAATTATCGATCGGTTTGATTCACTTTTCCTAAGTTTACGTTAGCGTTCTTTAATTATGTAAAAATTAAATTTAAAACAGTTATTAAATATGCCTACTTTGAAGCATCAAAGATTAAAAGATTCATAATTCCTTTTAAAAATATTTTTCCTAACTAATTCATATTGAAATCCTTATAAAAGTTTTGAAATGTTTCCAATCAATATTTCTTTAATAAACGTTTTTGCAACGGGAAAATATGAAACAATGCATACAACGTAGTTGAATAAGAAAAGCATGTTACTATGACAAATGTATTACATATCTTATAACGGAAATGAAAGACAACTATATTTTTGCGAGTGAAAGGAGAAATGGATAGTTAAAATTTTTCTTTAACTTTCCATTTTTTATCGAAATATTATAACCGAAGTAAAAAGTAAAAAGAAAGTATTACTTTGAATTTAATTATTCCAATGATAGTTTCATTTTAGAGTTTAAGACTAAAGAGCTGATCTTATAGTGTAATATATTTAAAGAAGCTGCGAAATTTTAATTTTTTCCTCCCGGATTTTATTCTAAATATTTCTATTAAAAAATGATTGATTGCAGTGAATTTTATTAAAATAGTTTCATTAGCGCAGTTTAGATAAGCAATTTTTAAAAGTTTACCAATTTATATATATGTATATTATTGAGTTTCTTTCCGTAATTAAATCACAAAAAGAAACACAATAACAAATGTAAAATTTTTTCATTCCATCTAAGAAAAAATAATTTTTAAGTCTAAATAGGCAACGAAAACATCCATTTTTGCCTATCAAGGGAGGAACGTTAGATTTACATTTAATTAGAAATGTGACTAAATTTTCAGGATTGCAATAAATTCAAATAATGAACAAGTAACTCATTCATTCATAAAAAAATTCAATATAATTTTTTTATTCTTTTCTCTATCTTCATTTCCTCCTCATTTCAGAAATAAATCATTTGTGAAAATAATTAGATCTCAGGATCGTAGCAATTTAATTCCATGATATGAACATTACTATCTGGATTAAATTTATCCTACTAAGGCAATATATCTTATTCTTTTCCTATGGGAATGTCCTTGCATTATACATTTATACAATTTCTCTTTTCCTTCACACAAATACATGGGTAATTATTGTACGGCTATTATAACTTCTATTTAAATAAATAGACCAATTCAATTTCTTTATTTCGTGTTTAACGGAGTTATCTTGATTTTTCTTCCAAGATAGATGAATTGAAGTAACAACAATATATCAGGTACATAAAAAGAAGGGGGGGAAAGGCTTAGCAACGAGATTAAACGTATCTAGCATCTAGCTATAAATTTTAAGCTGCAAAATTGCGTCCATAAATATAACTAGTTACGGCTGACCTTCACGGCTAATTTAACGAAAGCAACTCCAAACAGCAAATCACGCCGAAAAAAAATCAATTTGTCGATTAAGGACAATTTTTCTTACGTTCGATCGATGCTAAGGCTTGCATTGATTACCATCGAAACTTCTCGATTTACGCAGATCTAATGTTCTTAGAAATAACTATTAATCAGAATATGAAATGTGACAATGTCTGTTATATGTTGATTCATTGATATTCCTTTACATGCTCCAAGTTTGATACTAAGCTCAATGTTTCATCGGTAAACACTTTTTAGCTAAGAGAAATAAAAACCAATAAAAAGTAGGTCACCCAGTTTTATGTTAAATTTTCATAAGTCTCGCAGACAAATGCCTTAACATATCATCTAAATAAGACAAAACATAAAACCTAGAATGTAAAATAATTTATTCATGATAGAAAGAGAGTAGAAGTTTTACGGAAAGACAAATGTGCATGATAAAGTAAGATTACATGACGTACTTTTTCTACTATTAAGTTAGATGGAAAGTGATAAATAGATTTTTATTTTTTTAAACATCATTTTTTACTAATATGATAATCAATGATGAAATATAAAAAAAAAGATTCAGAGTAAATTTGAAATTGAAGGAATAAAGAGAATTATCTGAAAGAAAAATCTGTTTTATTCATTTACTTTTCAAAATAATCAAGTAAGACAACAATATAAGGAATTATGTATTTCAACACTATATCTGAGGAACGTTTTAAATATTTAATTGTATATCTTAATTTGACATCCTTCTCACTTTGCTCAAAAAGTTTATTTCTTTCAAAAACAGAACTTTTTGACGGATTTTATGAAACTCTCTCACTTAAGAAAGAATTAAAACCAGCCTACAATGGTAACAAAACACGTTGATTCTTACACAATTAATTATTTTTTCACCTTTGAACTATCACATTTAAAAAACAAACTAATTCAAATATAGTATTAAGTTCCCAACAAAAAAACACAATGTAATAGCTGAAAATATTTGACTAAATTTTTTCTTATTTAATAAACAATTTTTCTGGCATAATATAGTAATTAATCCTTGTTTAAAATCTTTAAATGATTCATAAACAGAACCAATATATCTGCTACAAGAAAACAAATTAATGGCTATAAGTATTTGACTAAAATATATTCTTACTTAATTAACAATTTTTTCAGCTCAATATTGCCAATAACTCTTATTTAAAGCTCAGAAAAGGAGAATAAATAGAATTAATATCCCTTGAAAACCACCAATGACAGTTAGATTGACGTAAAGATATTCTTTCTAGTATATTTACCCACACACTCTTCCCTATAATGCATTTAATATTATCCCACAGGATACATTCATATATTCTTTCTATTATTTTGTGGATGTATTCTTCCGACCCATGTATGACATTTAAGAAGAGCAACACATATGCGACAGCATCCTGTGATAAGAAAAGATGATTGACAAAGTGGACAACACACACTCAACTCTCACAATAGCTATTGAGAATGACGTCTCCCCTCATTCTTCTTTTCATCAATAAACTAATACTCTGATAAATAGATGACTGGTTTACCTCTTCTTACGTGGATATTAATTAATTTATGATAACCAGTATTTAAAGTCATTCGGTAGAACCTTAAATATTTATTAACCAAATAATATTAACAAATACCAAAAGAAATTATATACTTAAAATAGAGAAAAATCAGCAAATAAGAATTAATGGGATAATTGATAAAGTATGGAGTTATCGTTTCATGGATATCCAAATATTTAGCGTGTTTAAGAGAAAGAAAAAGTACTCAGTATTATTTTAATTGTAGAAGCTTTTTTTCTTTAAGCAAAGTAGGTAGAAAAAAATACACTTAGAGACTACTTCTTTTACAAAAATCGTAATAATTCCTTTGAAAT
>BMAW01083920.1:493299-515262 GCA_019974015.1 Nephila pilipes | reverse complement strand
GCAGAAATGAAAATATATTTACAAAAATGTTTTTTGATTATGGTAAATTGTGTATTCTGTGTGTGTGTGTGTGTGTGTGTGTGAAATAATTCTACATACACTTTAAGAATACTTTATTTTTACATAATCAAAAAACATTTTTGTAAATATATTTTCATTTCTTTTATCAATATTGTTTTATTGTTTTGCTATTACAATGAAAATTATAATCATAGAATAACAGTCATATTCAATGATAAATACATATGGAAATTCTGGATAAAATTAGGAATAATTCTAGATAAATATTGAATATGTCTGCAGGAAATAGATGAAATAAATTTCATAAAAAAAAGTAACAAATAACACAAAATCACTTTTTTAAATAAGAAAGACTCAAAAGGAAATATTAATGCAAGGATAGTTGATAGAATAATACTTTAATATAAATATAAACAATGAAATTCTGATAATAAAACTTAATTCTTGCAACAGAGTGACGAATGCATTTCATTAGAGGTAAAAGACTTAATTGCTCAATAAAGGTAAGCTTTAACTTTTAACCTGTATGTTTAAGTCCTTAAGGAATCAGTAATCAAAATAAATTAAATATGTGGAATGATTTAATTAGCTCATCCTTAATAAATGATAATAATATTTACTTAGTGCACGAATTCTAAATAGTAGACTTCTAATAATAGAGTCTGATTAAAGTATATGCGCTCTAGCTACTTTCTTGCAACTGGTTTTCCTCAGAACTCCTTTGACTCTTTTAAATTCCTCTACCTTTCATTTCATTATAATAATTATTAAATAGTAAGAAATTTTTGTATACATCCCATCTCTTTCACAAGGTGAGTTTCTCGTTCTGAACAGTTATGTAAAAGCTCAAAAGTTAGCTTAAAGGAAATTCGAGTGAGAATACATTTCAATAGAAAACTCTTAGATTTACGTAATCGGGAGCAATTTTAAAGTGTGGAAATATTTTACGATTTCTGTCAAGTGTTTTTTTAAAATAAAATACTTTGTACATACTGCAGATGTACGTATGTAAGAAGTAAAGACAAAACTAAGTGTAGTTAAACTAATCATACCTTAAGATTATTTATTGAAATATGCAGGATATAAGGGTTCACTATTTTAACTCAAACAAAAAAATAAAAAGCACTATACTCAATATCCACGAAATGTAACATTGTCAACATTTAAAAAATCGAAAGTTGTACTTTAAGGAAAAGAAATTTATGTGATTTGAGATATTCCTTTCCGATCTACTGAAACCCTAAATAGAATTTCTAAAATAGGGAGATCCAGAAATAGATCGGATATAAAAAAAAAAAGGAATACTTCAGTCAAGAAGCCAACCTTCACTTTCTAGAACATCAACTTTAAATCTTCAATGTAAGGGTCCATGGGTAGCATCACAATTCTGCCCGCGACAAGGTTTAGAAAGAAGTAAATAAGCAAAAGTAAAAAAAAAAAAATACCTTATTGCCTGAAAGCGATTTTGCATTCACCGCTGTGAAGCTTTCAGGGTTTACTTTTTCGGACGGTGGTTCGTTTTTCACACATGATTTTGCATGCATAACAAAAACCTTGGGTACATACCATTTGATATGCGGAAGAATATGAAAAACAGAAAAGTGAAACTTTTCACTGCAGCTTGTCTTGCTTTGAAGCTACATTTCCCGCGGGATCAAACGAAGATTTCGAAGATACTAACTCTGGCAAAAAAAAGGAAGGCATCATTGTGTCTGGCATGATAGGGGGCGTAGACATATCGCTAATACAAGCAGATGTATTTTTACATTTCAGATATTAGGAAATATGTTCTTTTGAATCAAGTGATGATCTTTCGATTACTCTCTATCTGAGTAATGTTAGTGCATGAAAACTAACACTTCATTTTTGATGAACTCTTTTTTATGAAGTTATTAAAATAAAACTTTTTCATTTTTGATTACTTTTTAAATAATTATTAAAATAATCGTAATTGCTCCCTTCTTATAACTTATAAATTTGAATAACAAACAAGTTTTTTGCTAAAAATATTGTTTGAAAATTTAAAAAAAGCTCTATACGCATACATTATTTTTTTAAGATTTACTCTGATTCACTTAAATCCGGCAACTTAAGTAATTAAAAAATAAGTATTTTGAATTTGTATTCATGATATGAGCTGTCTTCACATTTTATTACATAGGGTGATTCTACTGTCATATGACAAACTGTGGGTGGGTGGTACAATGTGTTGAAGTATGCATTTTTTGTATAAATACATGGTTGGAAGTGACGCGTTGAGACACAAGTACAAAAAAGACTTGAAAAGAACATCTTTAATTTTAACATAAACTTAGCGATTAAATCATTAATCGCTAAGTGCTTCTCTGCAGCAATGTTTACATCAGAATTGTGACCACCAACAGCAATGTATGTTTGGTGGCGTCAAAGAAGTGATTGGCTCACAGTTTCATAGATTTCAGACATTTCGCCCTTGGTTGCAGTCGCAACGGATAGACGAGCAAAGAGGTCTTCAAATGAGCCAAGTGGAGTTTGGCAAGTTATGGCCTACAGGTTTACTGATAAAGAGTAATCAATGTTCGATAAATTTGACCATCTGGGTGACCATTGACCTGGTCCATCACGCTCAATCATTCGCATTGCAAAAAGGATATCCAGGTAATTACGGACAACACTTTCAAACAGGCTGGAACATTATCATACTGAAACTACACCTGATTACGAACGACATATATAACATTTTGCTACAATTCTGGTAAAACATATTCCAGAAAAAAAATAATAATGTGAGCCATTTACTCGCGTTGATAGGAATTACAGGCCTATGAAGAAGTCGTTCACAATACCCGCCCAAGCGTTCACAGAGAAGAGCTTTCTGAATATATGTGGATGTATATCGTGGGGATTTTCTGTTGCCCACACATTAGAACTTCGGTGATTGAAAACACTATCCTGTACAAAATTAGTGAATAGTTTATAAGCTGCGAAATACAGTTTAAACGCATGCTACTGTTATAGATATTGGCAGAACGCTACGCATAGATGGTTGCATCAGAATCATTGGGAAAATGGCTCCTTCATTACTAGCTCTAACGGAAGAACTGAAACAAGAACTTTATGACAACTAAAACAAGAAAGAAACCGAATACCATTGTAGATAAAACACCCCCTACAAGAACTTGCTTGCAAATCTTAGACTTTCTGAATATGGAATGGGTATAAATTTTCTTCCTTCCTTCTAAAATTCTCCAAATGGTGGATTGACTAACATGTACGACACGTATGCTACAGCTTTTGTTCTTGTGGGGGGGGGGATGTTTTATCTACAATGATATTCGGTTTCTTTCTTATTTTAGTTGTCATAATGTTCTTGTTTCAGTTCTTCCATTAGAGTTAGTAATGAATAAGCCAATTTCACAATGGTTCTGATGCAACCACTCAAGCATTCTGTGTTTCACCATACGCCTGTTCAAAAAACGTTCCTGATACAGCGGTAGTACTGTTCTTAGGCTCTCATTGGTAGTACCGTACATTAAATGCATGTCTGCCTTTTCACTATTCTTAAAATCTCGCTTCACTGTAGAAACCATATTTGCAGATGACGTTTTCCCGAAGATGCAGCACATCATGAATAACCAGGCGTGCTACTGCCTTCTACCCACATCATTGCCAGTCAATCACAGTTTCCTAGGTCGTATTACTATTTGTGGTGGCAGTTTTGCCACAACTTCTGAAGAACTTTGCAATGATGTAGTAAAATAACAACGTTTTATTTTCTTTGTTACTTTTTTTGTGATCTTGCCTCAAAGCGTTACTTTCGACTATACATTCATATACAGAATGTATATATTTTAGATATTTTAGTAAACTGTACCAACACTCACAGTTTGTCCCATTATCTTATAGTTAACTCGGAAAGCGAACAGTGTATTGTATTATAACGTATGTACCCATATAAATGGTAGAATAATGTAAAAGGGTTATTAAAATGATTGGGATAGTTATATACTTGTCAATGTTTCTAAATACAATAAAATAAAATTCAACAATATTAATAAACATGGATATTTTGAATTTATCCCCGTTGTTTATTTTCTTTAAATGTAGATAATAATCTTAAAAGATGCTACATTAAGAAGTGTTTTAGTATTTTTAACTGTTTTACGTCTATTTCGCTCATTTGTTAATTATGACCGTTTCATGAAAGCAATAAAAATAGTTTAATCAAAATATATCTTAAGTGCTTAATTAGAACTATAATTCAGATTTGGAAGCATGGAATGCTCATTATTTTCCCAGTTCGAAATTTACTAAACCATAACAAGTTTTATCTAGCTTTCATGCATCAGATGTTTTTAAGATAGTTTCGTAAATAAATTTTAAAAAATTCAACTTCACACTTATATCTTTTATTATAAATGATATTGAAATTTAAATCATAACGGAAATATTATAAAATTATATGTTATGGAAAACTGTTGTTAAGAAATATCATTTTAATGCAGCATATTTCGACTATCACAACAGTGTTAAGTATATGCATTAACAGCAATAGTTATTTTCTTCATTGAAGGTAAAATGAGCATTTCCCATATTTTTAACTATTATGAGACACTTAATTTAATCAAATTAATTTTAGTAATTTTCTGTACACTTTTGGATTTAAAGAAACTAAAATGTATACTTTAAACTATTAAATACAACGAATTATTGAGAAACTTTCAGATGTATTTCCTCATTTTATCAATATCACTAATGATGAAATACTTACTGTCACAAATAATGGGTTTTTGCTTTTAAACTCTTAATCATAAATACATACATTCTTCTGCTGGCATTTACTAATGAACATTTTCCCCCTCCTTACTTTTATTAACTCACAACATCCTTCCTCAGTAGCAAACTCTAATCTTATTCACTTATTTACTTTCATATTAAGAAAGTAGTAATAAAACCCTTATTTAAGTATCTTCCTTTTCCTTTCAAAAGAAAAAGAAAATCAAAAAATGCGAAAATGTGTTTGGAAACGATATCCTGTTTTCTGAGAAAAGAGAGTTTCATAAATTTAGAAGCAAATTACATACTCGCGCAACTTCCGATGAGAAGCGATAAATACATTACAAAAAAAATATAAAAAAAGAATTGGAGATGTGTGTGAAAGGAGAGCGCTTGCAATCTGCGTTTAATATGACTTCGAAGAATGTGGGTTTTTCTTTGTTTATAAGAGCGTTACGATATTAATGAACATTCATCGATTTTCTAAGCCCTATGATACTTTATGTAAGATATTATTTAAACCTTATGCATTTTAAAGTATGAAAGCTTATTTCTCATTCATAGTACAAATTTGAGTTTTGAAATAAAGATAATGTTAACACTAGAATAACCGGAGCGGTCAATTTGACCACAAAGCTACATTAAAAAGTAATTATTATTAAAAAGGTTATAACAGCTACTGAATTTTTTTTTTTGTGCTTATATTGCATTTTTGGAGTGTTTAAATAAATTTTACCAAGAAGGTCCAAAGCGGTCAAAAAAGCCTCCATATGGATTTCAGCTATCTGTTATTGAAATACCATCGCTTATTCTCACCATCTTTTCTTTTTTCATGCCATTGTCACATGCGCTAGTATTTTTAGAGCCATTTTAGGTGAATGCGAATCAGAAGCGTTGTTTCAAGTATTGACAATTACTCGTGTCTGATAGCTCTTTTTTAATACCACAATTAAAATAACTAGTATTGATGAATGTTCAACCCTTTTTCATCAACACGAGGAACATTGAAAAGATAAACCTGAAAATAATGATTCAGATATCAAATTACTTTTCAAGCGAAATTACTGAACAAAGCTCGGAATCCTCAATTAAAATGGAAGAAAAAACTCACTAGCAACATATTGTTGACTCTTTATTCCCCAAATGGAATTCAGTTGCAAATTTTTGATGAAAGTTCTATTAAATCTTAGAGAAATATTTTACGAGACAACGGAAGAAAAAACAAAATATACTTATTTTAAGAAAATTATTGGAGGAAATAAAGTTTCATCTTGGCGTTTGCTGTTTTACCAATCCATATTAACGCACTTCAAAAGTGCAAGACTGAAGAGGCTCGACGCCAAATAAAAAAGGATTCATGGGACATTTCCTTGGAAGAAGATCATGCTTTTATTGTGCAAGTTTATTCAAGAGGAGTCAATTGCTATTCTAGACTTGAACGACCTATGGTCAAAATGGTGGGTTCTCTAATACTCAGTGAAATGAATGCAAAACAGTTTCAAAGAAATACTACAGTTCCTATGATTAGATTATAAATCAACTCCTTCAACTGAATAGGACAAATTTAGGGGGGAACAAAATGTGCAAATTGATGAATTTGTTGTAATGAAACTAAAGCATTTACTTCTTTTTAAGAGAATAAATGTCACAACAACCATTATTTTTGCATCTCTAAAACCTGCGAGCTCTTTGTTCGCTATTAGTGCTTCTATTGTTTTAACAATATGTCTAAATTATTGAACATAGATGCCACTGATTTGTGAAGATCCAGCTCCCATGTGAATTTCCTTTAAGTTCTGGTGAACGCCCAAAAAAACAGTTACTACTTACTGGAGTAAATAAAAAAATTACTTCGTCTTGAGAACTATGAATAGAAATGTAGATAGTTACTTGATAATGTTAAAAAACTTCCAGAAAACGGTACTTTTTTTATAACTTGACAAATTGTGTCGTAGATGTACATGATCAAATAAGTCTATTGTACTCAATACCGTCAGCTACAAGGAGCTTGTTTTTGCAATGTTTTGTTATTGCAGATATATAAATTCCTGGATGTTACTTAAAGCATGTAACACATCACAAATTTCACAAAAATTCTTTATTTGAATCTTAATAACTAACTGAGATTGTCATGTGGTTTGTCAAAGAAACAACTTATCAGCTTACTATTCAAGTTCTTCTAAAACTCCGAGGGGGTTGAGGTAGCGTAGTGGCCATGGTAGCTTACTCGTAGCCGTAAATTTTATCGAGTCGTTTAGTTTAGATGAGCTTTTATTAATGTCTCACAAGAAGTAACGCGAGGTTTATTGGTGACGGACCGCGTAATTTTGAACCTCGGTCAAGGGATGAGGACAACACCTGAGATGACACCCCCTTCTCCTAACTTCCACACCACGCCTGGAGTTTGGGCCCTGAAAGATTTAACGTTCATCAGCTCCGGCTACACGGTGGGTCATTAGCGGAAAAGGAATCCGCAACTGAACGAAAACCTCGGGCCACGAATCCGAAACATAACCACTAGGCTACCACGGCCACTTTCGTCGAGTCGTAGGCTCAAGCCTTGATATCTCTAAAGACCTGTCGTGCAGCCGGGATTGATGCACAGTAAATCTGTGGTGGCTCAAAGTCCTCCCGTTGGGGTGGTGTGGAAGTTAGGAGAGACTGTAGCCAGCTCAAGTATCATTCTCGTCACTTGATCTAGGTTCAAAATTATGATGATCGTCGCCAATAGCCCTCGTGTTTCTTCTAAAGCTCCAGAAACCCAAGAAAAATCAAAGAAATGTATTCCTCATGTGTTAACCCATTCATGGAAAATGTCACAAACTGCATTAAGCAACTTTACTGCAAATCACGTGTCAATATTTTCAATGAAAAATAATTGCTCGATAAGAATTCAATGTCCCTTTATTTCTGAAAATAATGGTATTTTATTTTATGGGAAATAAATTTTACTATTAATATGTTATATGCTCTTCAAATTCCTTAAAATAACTTATTTTAATTTTATATAATGATATTTGAGTTAAAAATTAAACATTCATTCTTGATATCTTATTGCGGTTAAAACCGCTAACAATCAGTACAGGTAGATATAGGTATTGTTCGTTACAATGTTAAAATCTGTACCTCTCAAGAAGTTACTACTTTAATTTTTATTATTATTATTATTTGTTTTAGTAAATGAATTATTTTTACTTACCTGAATCTAAAAATTTAAATATATTTTCAGCAAATAATTTGTTATTTTGAAAATTAACAAGATTTATGGCAAAGAAAAATGTATCATTAAAACTTTTTCCAGTATATTAAAATATCCTTATGACTGATAACTTTTCATTGTTGATTTGACTCATAACAATTTTCAAATCAATACATTAAAAAATCTGATAACATATACTGTCGGTTATTTCACCTTCTGAAAAATAAATAAAAAAAATATATAATGCAGATATGTTACAATTTTGGGGTAAAATATGAATAACGTTAATGATTGCTAGAGTAGAAAATAGCTATTATGATAATGAAAAACAAGAAGCTATGATCGTGAATTTTGTCTCTAATAGTGCTTTGAAATTGAGTTATGACACCACAAAAACTAGTTTTATGGAACAATGTGTGTGTCAGCACGTCAAACGAGATATAGACTCAGTATGAAAACTTCGAGAGATAGATACTTAGCTGGTTTCTTCCTGTTCATTTCACCCACATTCAAAATTACGAGGGTTGTCACCAATAGCTGTCATAAAATTTCTATAGTAAAATTAATTTCAGTTAAATTATTTTAGTAAAGTTGTTTGTGAGTGAGTGTACACTTGCGTTCATATATATATGTGTGTGTGTGTGTGTGTGTGTGTGTTTGTACTCGACTTTTAAAATTACTTTTCTTTTGCAAAAACTGCAAAATGTTTAATACCACATTTAAAACAAATGGGTTATTGTAATTTTATTTCCTTAATTTGCAATGAAATGTTTTACAGATTCAAAACGCAGAAAAATCTACACGATTTTAAGTATTGTTCGCGAATCATTTGTGAACAATTCAAGATTGCACAAAAGACTAAACCTTCAAAAAGTTCTTGCGTATGGAATACAAGTTTATTAAGGATAAAATTACAGTCTTTTGAATAATTCCATATTATAAAGAACACTTAAAACTAGTTTGTAACTTAATAAATATGTCAAAATATATACCATCTTTTAAATAATTTTATACAATTAAAGAAATTATTTATTTGATTATCTTAGTAGTATAAATAAGAATTTATTTAAGATCTATGTATCGTTGAATAATACTAAATTATTAATTTAAAATTCGGTTTAGATATTTTATTAGTTTTAAGTTACATATATAAGAAAACTTCCACTTATTAATATTAGTTGTTTCGCTGTGTATAAATAGTTTAAGTTTCTCAGGACAAGAAACACCATAACACTGATCCTTTTTCTATAGAAATGCGACTTTTTTAAAATTTATTTTATATGTTTATCACTTATCTTATAAGCTTCACTTAAGAAAACTTTTTCAAAAATTAAGTTTGGTGATATTTAAAAATTACCATTATTTCATTTAATATTAGTAAAGGTTAATTAATAAATATAAAGATTAGTCACAAACCAAAACTTGTTTGTAGCAGATAATGAATGCAAATTCTCTAAATTAATTTAAATGGTAAAATAAAAAAACAATATCAGATATTATCAAAACAAAAATTGTAAAACATATTTCATTATCAGCAAATTAATCCGAATAATAAAGATTTACTCATATGTTTCTATTTCGGAATAATTATATCGAAATATATCGGTGGTCCTTCACTTTTGTACCTTACTGGTCCCCAAAATGTAAGAAAATTGGAATATTCGAAAGTAGTGCGTTGTAAAAAAATCAAAATTATTTTTAAATATTAAATTGTTAACAAGGCGTGTTTACAAATAAATATATAACACATTGTAGATTACTATCTATTGATTTCCAAACAAATTTATCGAGGCAACATTGAATTGTTCTTTTTTTCCTGATAAAAATATTTCTAAAGTGATATATTTAGTTTTATTATTCCTCTTTGTACTTGACATACATACTCTTCAATGGTATCATATTCTTCGCATGATGGCCAAATATTTATCAAAACACATTAAAACACATTTGTTTTCTTAACCGTCAAAGTCTTAACAATAATTGCATAAATTTTTGCGATTTATATTAAAATGTTCTATTTTTACCATACAGTCTGAAATATGAACGAAATAACTAAATGCAAAACAGTCTAGTTTCACCTATATTCTGAAAAATTTATTTTATGTAAAATTAGGAATCAAATAATTAAGTTAACCTAATAGAGAGAATATATGTTTTATCTAAGAAAATACATTGGAAACATTTTGATCGATTTCATTTAATTGTAAAAGACAGTACAATTCATTATTTCTCTTAAAAAAAAATATTTTCACTTATTTTGTAATCCGCATATAGCATACAACACGCCACACAAATATATTTCTATTTATTCTAATAAGTTTAATGTACCATAACTGATATATTCATAAATCTTATTTAACTGTTTCAGACTTTATTTATTCATGCATATCAACATGAAAATGAGTATGTCTTTAAAATTGGTTGAATGACATTTTTGTTTTGTTTCAGTACAATATCCAATAATTGAAAGAGCCATTATAAGCCGAAACATGTGCAAAACGTCGGAATGAAATTCGATAAGAACTTTCAATGTATTAGCTGCCGCAAAAATTTTGCATTACGCTTTCATATTTCATGCTATCAAAGAGAATTAAATGAATTACAAAATATGTAAATATAAAATATACATAAATAAATATTAAAATATTGAAGATAAAAATGTTATAACATAATATTCGTGAATTACCAAATTGGAAACACATGTCTGACACAACATTTCATGATACAAATTATTTATAGATAAATATGTTTCTATTGTTTTAGCTGTAAACAGAATTTATCGACTTGACAAAACATAAAATTCGTACCGATTTTAGATATAAAGTAATGAAGAAATATAAGCCGGTCTTGGTTTCATTCTAATCCAAAATACGAATTGTCAACCTTAAACATCTGTTCAATTCTAATGAAACTATCTGCATATTAATTTTGAGTATAAATATGTCATAAATTAACATTCAAATAAAATGGTTGATGGATCTTTATATATCTAAATAATATATTATCTGAAGTTAAAAAAACAAAAGTATTTATAGGGAATTTATTCCGCTCATTGATGTGCTACTGAAATTAATAACTAGCAGTATGTAAATATTTCCTTTCACTTTTCTATTTAATGAAAACTAGGTAATTAAACTTCACAGGTGTGTTTAAAGTTGGTTATAAAATATATTATTTTATTTTGTATCATTTTGTGACTTTGATTTTATGCAAAATATAGGATTAACAATCACGATATTTTTTATTTAAAAATTATACAATATTACTCACTATTGAGTTAACTTAGATCATTCATACCCTGTTACACTCACAATACAATTGGCAGGATAAAAATTGTCTATTTTTGATAATTTGGTTGTTTCATTTTTTTGCAGCATTTAATGTGTTACCATGGCACAGTGTGACATCTTTTCTGCATCAGTTTCCATCTCTAAGCTCATCCAAAAAGCATATTTCATGTTAAAGTGGATCTCGCTGTAACATTATTGTCAATTATCATAATTATACTCACTCTTTCTGATAACAGAATGTGTATTCATGCATAGAACACTACAATATTGATTTAAACTGTAATTTATGATTATTTCCATTTATTCCATGTTACTGTGAAAGGCTGAAAGTATGTTCATTATATTTCACCTGGGAAGGAATTTAACCTGTGGTGTTGAATGATATTGGCGCATGTCAATGCTCATACCGTTTATTTACTACAAATACACCTTTCTCTATTCAAAAATTATTAAGCAAGGTAATCATGTTCCATTTTATATTTATTGATCGTATAAAGAAAATTTCTTTCATTTGTTAGAAAGCTGCTGTGAGAAAAGTGTAAAAAAAACTCTTCTTTAATCCTTTCAGATTAAAGGAAGATTCCGTTTGTCATTGTTCTGGATCGTGCAATTTCCATTAATTTTTCTCTCTTATATATTTCTTAGATAGCATCATTTTCGTACATACCGGGGAGCCATGGTGTGGACAGGCATCTAGCTGGAAGACTGAACAAACCTCCATATCTTTGGAATGGGGTCTGTGACTGATAAAAATACACAGATGAAGTTTTCGAGTTTTATGATCACCAGTTTAGAAGTGCTGTAGTTCTTAATTTGATATTTAAGGATGATAATGAGCCTCATCACTGTGAGAACCCGATTGATGACTTCCTTGAAACGGAAAGTATCGAAAGTATGGCGTGGCGTGTTCGCTCCTCTGATCTGAATTCTATCGAATTTGTGTGGGATATGCTCTGAAGACAACTTGAAAACCTACCGCACCCATCAATCTCCATTCCAGAACTGGAAAAAAGCTCTTAGTGGTGTTTAAATTTTTTTTAACCCACAACACATCTACAATGTTATCGCAAACAATAGAAATCATTGCGCTGCATTCCTGGCTATCAAAGGTGATCACAGATCTTTTTAAACTGCAGTGGCATGTTTTTTTATTTAATATGTTTTTCACTAATTTGTGAACACTTCTTACGCCAAGTTTTCTTTCACACTGTTTGTTTGGATAATAAATGGGATTATTATCATTTTTTTACATTGTTTCCATATTTCATAACCGTTTTACACTTTAATATCACTTTCCCTGCCGTATAGAGATATATTTTCTTTATTATTCACCTAATTACTGAAACATCTCTTATTTCCCAGATTAATAAATTTAAGAATTAAGTCAAGTTTCTTAGAATATTTTGTAGTTTCATATCTATGATCGCATAGCTTAGCATTTTATAAAAGAATAATAATCAATAATTGAGACTTCAGCACTTGAACAAATCTACAATATGTCTGACTGACGAAATATTAACTTATTAAATCTCTGATCCTGATCATTTTATAATGAGATAACTGAACGTGATTAAAAATCATGTACCTTTTGTTAAGAGTGGAAGAGAATCAGATTCTGAGCAGAGACGATGGGCATGGTTAAGCAATAATAATTTAAATTAATCGCACTTTTGCTTTTCTTAAAAGAGAGCTTCAGTTCTAAGAGTTGTACATGTTTCTCCATAGAAAATAATATATCTCTAAATAAGTATTTAATCTAATCTCGATAATGCTAGACCTGAAATGTATAATTCTGATTCATATTGGGTGTGTTACCATTTATATAGGGATACCCACTCTATCCACCAAACTCATGGAAAGTTTACCAAAACCGACATTAATCACTGTATTTGGTTCTGCTTTCCTAAAGATAATTAAAATTATAAGGTGTCCAATCATTACCAATTATGCTTAACTTTTGGGATACCCGTGTATTTACTTATTCGTAACCAATTAAATTATTTTTGGCAATAATGCACCAATTACTATTGTGTTAAAAATATTTTTTATAAAATACTTGATAAAGTGCAGTTAAATATTGTTTAACTATTAGTTTAACCACAATGTCAATTTGAAAAACGTATTAGTACAATAAGCTTTTAAATTTCTTAAATTTTGCATCCTTTTCTTATCAATACAATTGTTAAGAGGCTTGAAATATTTGTATGTTAACTGAAATTTAAATTTATATGTGTTGAGACTTCTTTGCCTACATTTCATATAAATCCTATTTTTTATATTTTAATATTATAAAAAATAGTATTGATTTTCATTAATTAAACATTAATAAGAAATAAGTACAAATTTTAGTTGCTTCTGATTCCTTTTTTATTCAATACTTTCAAAAAGAAATCTACTTTTCACTCGTCAAATATTTATTGAAATCCCCTTGTTTTACTCATATCTAATAAATTATCTTTATGTATACAAAACCACTTAAAAATTTGATTCTTTGTGAATCAACAAGATAATTGCTGAGTAAATAGTTATTAGAGGAAAACTGTAATGGCCATTGATTATTAGTTGGTTCCCTTTTTATTATTATAAACTTCCCTTCTTATTATTATAAACTAGTTAATCAAAATAATATAAGTCAACAAAAATTAAAGGCAAATTCAGTTATAATAATATCTCAATTATTATTTATTTTGTTGAATATTTAATATTTAATAATCAATTCTGCATTTTCTATAGTTAATTTACCTTACTGCGTTTGAACTAGTGATTAGGGTACCAATTTAAGTCAACACTTACCACCTAACTCGGCTTCAAGTGTGTAGACTACCTGGAATTGAAAGTTCGATCTTAGAGCTCTCTTTCGATTTCATCTAGAATCTCTATGGCCGCTTATTAGACAACAATCGACTTGGTTCAGACGTCTCACTTACTCTAGTTCAATCATCAACCAATTATTTTCGAACTTTCGAACAAACCAACGCTGCTTATAAATGTAAAACGTCCAATTTATTCATCACGTTTTATAATTTAAATTTAATAAACATAAGTAACGTTTCATCTTATTGTAAGGGATTTAATTTGAAATAATTTGAAAAGAAAGTCCCCAAGGTTAGTGAAGAGAAAGTGCGATGTAAGCCCAATGTCACAAAAACTAAACATTGAAACATTTTTACCAATTTGCAATTGATTTTGGGGAACTGGTAATAGTTTTCGATATGATATAAGCTAATGCCGTGCTCTTATATTGAATTTAAAAAAATTTAAACATGAGAAATTATTAACTTTCCTGTTAGTAAGAACTTATAAATTTCTAGTAATTGCTCATTTCTTACACAGTGTTTCTGAAATTGCGTAAGAATAAAATGAATATATAATTCGAAAAAGGAAAAGTTTTGTGTAAAACTATATAGGTTAGAATTTTACTTTTTAAATTAGCACTACTGAAACCCCATATTTCGATGATAAATTGTTTCCTTTCTGGTACTTGATATAAATAGGGCACTTTCCGACGATACACGATTGTTCACTGAATAAGGCAGACGTGATACCAGTAGTTATCAATAGTTATGATATATGGCTGTCATACATGTTATAAATTACGTCAACCATTGCCTAAAGCATGAATCTATCATTGAATCTGTATTATATCATATAATCGAAAATGAAATGGAATGTAACTGAAAATGTAGCATCATTTAATAAGTTGTCTTCAATATGTTCGGTTGATATCGTGATTAAACAAAATTACAAAGCTGTATTATTAATGAACTTGTTTATTTAATATTCTGTAAGCTTCAAATAAAATAACAAATGATATTTTACTATTATCATGTCCTACATACTATCAGTTATATGTGAATTATCTGTAAATTGATTATTCATTACATAAGGTTTTGAAAAGGTTTAATATTTATTTATAAATTACTTGTTTATAATTTGATGGCGTTGAAAAAAAATATTAGTGATATATTGAATCTAATCATAAATATTAAGTGCATTCCATTTTTGGGTCACTATTGAGGCTTAACCTTCAACTAATTCTTTCGTTTTCCTTCTGATTGTGTTTGAATTCAAAATTCCCTCTAATAAAATGAAACTTGCTGCATATAGATTAAAGTTATGAAGTGTAAACTTGCTGCATATAGATTAAAGTTATGAAGTGTAATGAATAGATTTTATCAGATTTATATACAAGCTATGAAAAATTTAATATTTTTGTGAAGTCACTTGGTGATGACTATTAAAAGTAAGATGTATGAACCAGTCGTTGGAAAAATTAGAAGTGATCAAAAGAATCTTTGAAGAGATGAAAATAAGATTCAAAGAGAGTTCGAGATAAGAAAACCGATCTCTCCATTCCAATAATCATTCTTACTCGAATCTGAAAGAATAGATAAGAGATAATATAACTTAATATTCCAAATGATAATTCAAGCTATCTTCTGCCAAGTTGCCACGGAGATTATAAATAGACATCATCTTTAAATGCTCATACATTGAATGAAAATAAATTAATTTAGTTTATTTATTTGTGAATTTCCATATGAGACGTAGTATTATTCAATACGTTTTTCTTCACTAACCTCAGGGAATTTTCAGGAATTTGAATTGTTTACAATTGCATCTCTTTCTCAACCAAATGAATCGTTATTAGGAGAATTAGATGAAGATAAGAAGTGTAATGAATTGAATTAGAATAAGTAATATATAAAAGAAAAATTATTGAAAGGAAAGAGAATGAAAATAGAACAACGACAAGTTTATAGATATTATAGATTGCAGAGAATCATCGTAGTTAATCGGTTATATTGAAAGTAGTTGGAAGTAACTCCTGATCCGAATAACAGGAGTCGAATCATCTATGAATGTGAAGTGCTTAAATCGGAATAAGTTTTTTTATACACTAATACTATTATGTGAACATAAACTGTTGGATTAACTGAGTTAAGAGAAATTCAAGAGAGAGAGAGAGAATGATTTTGCATATTCTTTGATAGAATTTTGTCCTTTCCTTAAGTATCTTCATTTGGAGTTTCAAAATTATTCACTACTTAATTAGATTTTAAGATGGCTGTTCAGTTAAATAACGATGGGAGGCCGTCACGCATTTATTGGACTATGATCATTGACTCTTATAATTAAATTTAGTAATGGCAAGTGAACATAATATAACCTGTGGACATTACAATACTTTTGTCCCAATAGTGCTCCTTGGTTTCTAAGTTCCGGATAATATAATTATGTTGTTTAAAAATATAAAACTACAGGTGCAAATTTATGTAGTTCATTATAAGTAATATTAAACATAGTATTCTCAATATGTAAATTTAAGAAAATGTGTTGTAAATAATAAAATTATAAACATGTTTTATTACACGTTGTAAAATGTTAAATACATTTCATAAAATATTTACATAACATACTTCGCCTTCATTCCAAAAAATAATATTTACTACAAAATAAAATAATTTTTTCCTGATCCCTGTTGAAATGACGAATATATAAATATAATTTAAAATGCTGATTTTTCGTCATTTGAAAATTACATTTCATAAAATCGAATATTAAAATAATATTTTTATGGGTATATTTAAAATATTTTTGAAAAATACAAAAGCCATTCAAGAATAATTTCAAACATAAAGAAAATATGAAGAAAAACATATCTTTAGATATATATGTGCAGTTGTGTATTGAAAAATCGTATAACTTGTTTTCTTTTAGATTCGTAACAGACAAATCAATTTTTTTAAAAAAAACTAATAATCTGCTTGATAAATAATTTAATTTCATAAAACTTCTTTGAGGATGTATCACTTCTAGATATATTTGAATTTACAATGCAGATAAGAAGATTTGCTTTTTCTGCAATATCAGATTTGATTGAAAAGTAATATTTAGTGCCATAATTTTTTTATATATTATTCGATTTTCACAATTAATGTTGTACCTGACACCTTCATGTACTTTCTATATAATTTATTATTCACTTTTCAAAATAGTCATCATCCATTTCCACTCACTCTGAAGCTAACACGTGACAAGTCGGGAAACCCAAAGGAGAATAATTCCGGTGGCAATTGTCAAAATGAAAGTAATGTCGCTTAAGATACTCTATCATCTTTGGAATGAGATGAAAGTCGCAAGGTATTAGATCCAAGACAAAATGATTCAACCTCATCTGCATGCGGTTTGTTTTATTCAATTTTCCCCACATCAACGACTTCTAAAGAAAAAGTAATTTGAATTATATATATAACATACATACAGATTTCGAATTCAACATGAATTTCCAAGAAAGGTTATTAAAAACAAACCTAATGACCTTGAAAGCATTTATTTACAATCAAGCGTCATATTAGTTTCAAAGATTAAAATCACGATAAAATTTCTAACTTAAGAAAGAATAATCTAAAATTATCAAAAATAGTTTAACAAAAATATATTTAAAACAATTACAATGGTATTGTTCGCATTGAATAATATCATAAATATGTACTTTATATAGGGTGCATGCATTCATAATGAATATAAATTGGCTAAATTTTTTTAATAATTGCTCTGATTTACATTCTTATTTGATTTGGTTATAAAAAAAAATTACTTATTTTCTTTGCTATCCGTTATTTTATTTAGTATATTACGAAGCGTAATTTAATTCCTGTACATGTGTGGGGGGCTTTAATGAATATTTTAAGTATTCACTGGTTTCCATAAATTAAGAAAAAATCAGGAAAAGAGCGATTACTCAAAAAGTTAAGACTAGAATGTTGTGAAACTGTGTCACAGTATACAACGCATTATAAAGTATAAAATAACAGGAAAATAAAATACCGAAAATGTATGGAATTCTGGAAATGATCCCATGAATAAAATTAAAGGAAACTGAAATTGTTAGTTTAGTAGAGGAAAAGTGCTTCCAGTGTGGAGTAAGATCACCTTTGTAACCATTACAGCATATACAGTGATGTGTGATATCTTCATGTAATCTATGAGCTTGCTGGAAAGTGAAATTCATTGCTCTTGCAAAGCAGTTATAAGTGTGACTTGGATCTGAAGAGGAGGATTGAAAACAGAAGTACATCTTCCTAAAGCATTGCAAACATACTCGACGGGATTCAAGTCGGATGATCAAGCTGGCCCTTCCATGCTCTGAATTGTTTGGTGTTGAAAGTAATCTTCCACAATGAACTGTGGAAGATTACCTTTGGAAGTTAGAGTCGTCGTCCTTGTATATCGTCCTTACACGATGTGCTGGCAGGAAATCATTATCTATTAAACTTGTACAAGAGAGCACATAAGTATCAATTACAGACGTGAACGTTTACGGTTCCACGTGGAAAGATATGGAAGTCTGTGCATTCATCCTAAGAAATACTACCCCAAACAAAGACTTTTACTCGTTTCGTAAGAATTTCTTTTTAGGATGTTTGATGGACGACAACGTTTTCCACGTACTCTCCAAATTAAAAAATGCCTATTATTGCTTTGAAGGCTAAACCAGGACTTATCTGTGAAGAAAACAGGCCTCCGTTAATCAGCCGTCTAATGGACATGTTGATGTGCTCACCTCAAACGCTCTCTCCTGTGACGTGAGGTGAGGGGTACACAAATGAGAGACAGTTCTCCTTCTATTAAGACCACCTTTATGAAGCCCCATAGCAATTGGCTGAGCCTTCTGGATGCCGAATCAGCGGTTCGAAATTGTTGCAAAGTCTATGATTTACAGAATTCATCCAGCTACCTCTGCTTGAGTTTGACCTGCTTCTAGTCTCCTCATGGCTCTCAATCTCAATTCTTCGGGCAAATGATATCATGAGATTACTGTAACGAATTTAGCTATCCCTGATTTCTTATCTTAGCGATAAGAAACAGAGCATAGTATTTCGCTATCATGCATAGATAGTATAGCATCTCTCTATCATGTTTCTGCAGCTTTACTCCCTAGCATGCATTTTTCTGCTCTTCAAATATGACACATTCCATTGCCAAGAATTTACATATAGCCGTTTAATTCTGCACTCTTTACTTAACAGCAGATTAAGATAAAATTTGGATTGGTTTAATTCTTAATGAATTATGGCTATTTTTGAGATTTATCCTTAATATTTAGAGACTAGGGTATAATGCGGGATTTAAAGAAAATATATTAGAAAATAGAGTAAATGTCAAAAAAAAAATAAATAACTTGTGCAAATGAAATTTTTTCAATTGTTCTTGATTTGGCTTGAGGATTATTCTTAACAACACGTCACAATATATTTTCAAGCTCATACATGCAGCTCAACTCTTGTGGTTATTTATTATTTGTTTACTTTTTTAATAAAAAATAAACATTTTATTATGATAAGAAATTTTCAGCATGATTAATCTCAATGTTTTACTCTAAGCTTTGAAATATCTTTTCTATAACTATTCGCAAATGTTTTTTTACTTAACTAATTTTTGGTTGCTGGAATATATATATATATATATATATATATATATATATATATATATATATAATCTTTGGATAGCTATATTTTTACAAACCTTTCATTTTGCAGGGATAAAAAATTAGTCATTCTATTTATAATATTTCAAAACTCTTAAGAATAACTCTTTTCTTATTAACAACATTTTCATCTAGACATCAAAGAAAATATAAGGGGTCCAATTTAATTCAGTAATAGGCATGAATTCAGTAATGTTTTAATTGTTTCTGGGAGCTTATGTTACACTAAAAATGTTAAATAAATAATAAAATTCTGCAGTTGCCACTGCATTTCAATTACAAGAAGCTTTCGTCCTTTGTTCGTTATCAAAATTCTAACAATTTTCTCACTAAACAAAACATTTTCAGCATGTTGCATCATCTTTAATAATTTTAGTTTCCATCTCTGCTGTATCAGCCCTAAATAAAATCTTGATCTTTCCAATACTTAAATTGTGATATTTTTATGTCATTCAGAAATAAAATTTAAATATATTGAAAAATCTATTAATTACTTAAAATGCATCTTATTTTTTACATACAAGTATGGTAAGGTGTCTGATTTCAGAAAATCATACAATTATAAGAATTAAGTGATACCCAAGCAATATTCTGACGGAGTGAAAAATTCGACAGAAGCAGTGTTCTGAAGCCATGATGGAGTGATGTAGAAGCAATATTCTTTCTTAACCCCCCCCCCCCTACCTAAAAAAGAAAAAAACTCGATGTGTACTATAAATTTTAGCCACACTGTTACCAAAATTACACCATAAATCAACATATATAATAAAATAAAAATGTTAATGTAAACATTTCATTTGAAATGAAATAATAAGTTAATAACATAAAATTCTCCCCACATATTTCATAATTTATCTGCAATAACTTATTACACTTATATATATATATATATTATTACATCGTCATTATACCTTAAACCTAAGAATCAAACAGTAACTTCGAATAAAACTAAATTTAAATCCCACAGAGCAATTTTTTTGCACGAAACTATGCTTAAAGACCTTATAGCATGAAACTTATTGATCTGAAAACCATGAACTTTAGAATATGACTTCTTGACAGTCTGCTGCTAGCAAAGATTTTACAAAGTTAAAACTTATATAAGTAGTTTAATTTAATGATATAATGAAAAGTGGCTAAGAATTTTTTTTATACATTTTTTTTCAACTAACGTAAGTTCCCCGAACGAAAGAAATTTTTCACTTCCTACTCCAGAGGCGTCATTTTTCACTAGTTGACGTAGTGCGGAGCCCTGTCATTCCTTCTCTTTTCTACATTTTTCCATCATTTTTGCTTTATTCCGTACTTTTTTCTGTACTAGCATTCTCCGGGTTTTCCCTCGGGTCACGATTTCTTTTTACTGCCGAACATTTCTTTCAAACGGTGCAATAAATTTCGCGACGAAATTTGACTCCGTAGACATGCTCCCTAAAACCTCTTGCTTCGTGAAATTGTTGCTTTCCTTCGGACCAATCTCCCACCTTCTCCACCAACTCCTAAAATATAAAAATATAAAGGAATTGTGTACGGAAAAAAAGAGGAGAGAAAAAAGCTTTTGTATTATCTCGTATATGTTTCTTTTTCTATCCTCTAAGTTTTTGTTCCGCCATGTTTTGGGTATAAAAGATCAAAATTGTACCTCTTGAAAATTGTTTGATATGAGACGGAAAAGGAAAAAAATGTCACCTAGCTTCTGCAAAAGATACCTCTCAAACGAGATAGCTGAAAGCATAGATGTGTCAGAGCTTTTAAAACAGCGCGTTAGAGTTCAAATATAGGGAAAAATTATTTTGGACTGTATTTCGAGAAATACAGTCAGCTTATGATACTCGGTTCAATAGTTCGCAGAAAAGAATAGACAGTTTCTCGTTATATGAAACATAATCTATACAATTTTTTTAAATAGGAAAGTTTTTTATTTATTTAGTATTAAAATGAAACATTAAAAGATTTTCATATATTATTCACAGTACATAAACTCTTGCATTATATTTACTTATAATTTCTTCTAAATTATAATTTCTTTACATATAATAATTATATTTACATATAATTTCTTTTTCTGTCTGATTTATTTTTATGCGTAATTTAAGTTAGTTATTTCCTATACAGAACTTAAAAAATATTGCAAAGATGTCAAAATTCGTTGTAAATTTGTTATTTATTTCATTATTTGAAATGTAATGGAAATCACACAAAAAATTTAA
>BMAW01083920.1:448847-492899 GCA_019974015.1 Nephila pilipes | reverse complement strand
TTATTTTCTCCAGTCTTTTTTCTCCTGTCTTTTTTTATTTTCTCCTGTCCTGTGTTTTCCACTTTAACATATTTCATCAAATATATTTTTGCATTTTTTTAAATGAAAAAATAGTATCAGGTTAAGATTAATTTCTAAAACGGAAAAGTTGAAAGTTAAATTTAAATTTACTTAAAAAAATGTGATTCTAAATTCTTCCTCACGTTGTCTGATCTAAACTTGCATAAACCACTAAAATTTACAAATAAAAATAAACATTGAAGAATGCAGCAGATATATGAAATGTTTTCAAAGTAAAAAACTTATTTCATATGCATGACATGAATTTATTCAAATCTACTGGGAGAATTTAAATAATAGTAAATAATAGTTTATATATTTTGGAATAAGCCTTTCAGTACTTTTACGATGGATTTTTGGCATTATTTGATACGCATGAAGAAGGGACTGTCTGACTTTTAACATGACAGTCTTTTTAAATTTTGAAATAATTTCCTATTACTTAAGTACATGTTTCAAACATACAAACTTTTAAAAGGTATTTGAAAAGAAACATATTTTTTATTGAGTCATTTTTTTTTGTTTTAATTTAACATAATTTATGCATTACTGGATTTTTTTTGTTGCTTATACTTCAAGTTTTAATTTTAACTTTTTGTATTAATAGTCTTATACAATTTATATCACTACTATTATGTGTTTTACCATAACTCATAAAATGAAGCATTTAGTTTCTAAAAATCCAGAAACAGATCTTTTTCTGAAATTAATGGAATGATTCAACAATATTGGAATTTTCCTGAATGTGTGAAAATTAAAGACTAATTTCTGAATCATTCGAATTGATACTGTTTACTCATAAAACTTCTCCATTCAAGTGATCTAACAAATATTCTTAAAATTAATTCATATATATCGAACTTTTATGATTTTTTTGTATTTACAAACTAGTTAGAAATGCAGTTTGTGGATGCTCCCCCGTATCAAGTACAAATGAATGTGTAAGGTCACTTTACATAGATAGAGGATCCCAGTTTCTTCTCATGGACTTCGAAAACAACCGTTCCAAAGTAGGGGCTTCGAACACAAACGCGATAGTTTTGGAATTGGTAAGTTCGTTAGCAATTCTTCTCTGTTTTTATTGGTTTGTCTCCCGTTCTCTTTTTATTTTGATGGAAATGCCGGCTTTTGCGAGTCCAGAACAACTAAATTATGGAGGATGAACTGAACTGAGCGCTGAGTTTTCTTCTCGTAGACACTAGATGCATCACCTTTTTATAGATTCAGTATACAGACAAGACAACTAAGCAAATTTGTACTCGACATTGCCTGTTTCAAATTGATACACAATTTCGAAATTACGCTTAGAAAGATAATGCTTTTTTGTAGTTTCCGAAAAGTTGTTTTATCTGACAGTCATGAGTAGAAATAAAATAGTACACGAATAAATTTTAATGCTCTGATTCGAGAAGATGTGACCTGATTTATCTTTATTATTTATTAAAACAGAGTTCGCAGTACTTTTATTGTCAACAAATGTAAGCGACAGAGTCGGTAAGAAAATAATGCTAAAAAAATTCAGAACTGAATTATTTTTGTTCATAGAAAATAAGGGAAAAGTGAGGAATTCAGAGACTTGTCTTACGAATTTCTATTTATTAAGAAAAGCAATTTAAGTACATGTATCTATACATTTATCAGTATGTTATGTGCACATTATTATATTAGCATCATTTTTTTCACATAATTAATTCAGTATACATATTCAAAAAGTTGAAGTTGACTCAAACTAATATATTATAACAAAATGTGGAAGCAGGAAATTAATACAGCAACGTTTAGACGCATTTTACTTATTGTAAATACGACATAAATAAGCATTTTACTTATTGTAAATACGACATAAATACGCATTTTACTTATTGTAAATAACTATTGACAGCGATATAGAGATTATAGAAAATTTCCGGTTACGCCTCTTATTCTTTTTATAGTCCCCCTACCACAATAAAAAAGTAAAACACAAGTTCTCAGTTGTATTTCCTTTAAATTGGTCTTATGGGCATTTCTATAACTTTGTTTGATTCGAGGCCTCGATTTATGAATCATGTCAATCAGGTTTGTTTTTTGTAAAGAGCTGTTGTGAATAGAAGATGAAAATTTTTTTGTTTTACAGGTTGAAAGAACCAGTAATAGTAATCGTAGTAGAAAGTGGTTCTAAGGGAAAGTGGTTCTATTGGATTCGGATTCAATCCTGATTCAAACCCTCTTTTAGCACTATTATATGAAATGGTTCTAAAAATGGGCCCGTGTTAGTATAGTCTGTTGAAGAACACATATAGAGGATCTACTCCACATGCATAATAAACACATTGAATTTTGGTTATTCTAAACAGAGTAAGTAATAAAATTAAGTTATATAACTCTATGATTATATATATTTAGACTATTTACTTAGAGTTAAATGTTCTTCTCTGTGAATCCGCCGCCACACGATGGGTCTTTAGTGGCGTCAGAGCTTGAACATAACCACTAGGATACCGCAGCCAAGTTCAGGGTTGAGGAGTAATTTATAAATATATTTATTAAATACTTGGTTCCTTCTTCTATAGCTTTTGTTCTAGTTATTCATTTATATTTTTCTTTTTTAATTGCTTTATAAAATATTATTCATTCTTCATGGCTGGCCAGTAAAAATGTTCACCTAGAAGGAAAGTTAACCGCATAATCTTAATTATTGTACTCAGACATCACAATAGGAAAAATACATTAAATTTATAAGTATTTAATTAAATTACATTATTAGACAATATTAAATTTACATCATGCACAATTCAACACCCAGAGATGCCACCTCTGGATACTTAATCGATCTGGGTAATACTTAATCTATCCAATACTGTAATCCAACTAAGCATTGTCTCGAACAGAGATTCGATGACTAAACGGTTATATCATTCTTGGTGGCCTACTCAACAGAACACCCTCTGTATAACGAATGACGAGAACAATATAGACAACATGCAGTCTGGCATTGTCTTGTTGCAAAATAGTGTGAAGTAGACAGTTATAACGCGACGAAAATGCTATGGCAAATGTTCAACGTACCGACTATGCAAACAGTAAGTGACTGGAATGCATACCATATAATACCCCATACCATTGTTCGGCCCATGTGAGGTTAACTAATACAGGCTGTAAACGTTCGTGCTCCTCAGTCCCTTAACACATCTATCATGAAGCTGTACGTGGAATTAGGCTTGGTCTGAAAAGTTGACGTGACACCTCTCCTGTGTCTATGGTAGTCTTCAATGCACACTGTCAATGTTCCTGTCTATGCTGTAATGTCAAGAGAAGCCGCAACAATGATAGCCGTACAGACATTCCGTGATGCCTTCATACTGTCCATACAGATACTTGTCATTCTGTTAAAGAGCCAAGTTCCTGACTCATGATACTCATGATATGATATTGTACGATACCGCTTGGCCATCCGTAAAACATGATTGTCATATTGAGAAGTAATTACCTGGGGTCACAGACATCCAGCACGTCATCCAGCATGGAATCATTTTCAACTTGAGCAACAATATGAAATGATTAACCATGGTCCCGGTAGATCAAAGTACTGTCCCAAAGAATTTGCTACAGTTGCATGTAAGAGTTCCTATCTCATGCATAAGGTATAACATGGCATTCACATAAACAAAATACAAATGTGACTCCAGAATTGGATTCCCATCGTGCAATTTTCTTCTTTAAACATACTGTAGGTAAAGTTATTCTTACGCAGGTTTTTTAAGGGCTCAGAAATGGTAACGAGTTGTATATCTTTGAATGGTGTACATTTCATGAAAATTGAACTTTTGTTCCATGCAGAAATCGTGGAACAGCAATTTAATTGACTAGTAGTGAGTAGATAATTACAATTTTATACACATTATTTCCATGCTTATATATGTACAAGAATGAATGGAACACAAGTGTTAACTTCCCTATAGAGGGAAGCCCACCTATAGAGGGCGTTCATTTGTAAAGGGAGAGAGTGTGATGTCACACGATCCCCTCAGACGGGACCTGACCGAATCTCCGAGAGGAGCTGTTGTAAACGAGCGGTAGCAAGTAATGTAATAAATACTGTTGTTGTTATACAACCCGATGTGTTTTTTGTCTTAGGACAACCGTGAATTGAAATCTGAGGTGATGATGATTAGTAGTTAGTTTTAGTAGTAGAGTTAGTAGTGTTTTTTTAATAGTAGAAGCGGGATATGTGATGAAGCCCACGGTCAGACTGACATTTCTCTGAGAAAACTGTACAAAAAAGTACGTTGTAGGACTCTAACCTACCGGAACTGTGAAAAAAAAAATGTGGCAAGAAGTGATTTATTTTGAAGAGTATTGAAATATTGTTAAAAATGTCTTTCCTCTCAAAAGGACGTAAAAGTGATTTAGTCGAGCTTGAGCTTGAATTAGATGAAAGTGTCTCTTCGGATGCTACCTATGTGGCAATAAGAGATATCATAACAAAAAGTAAATTCTATGAAGAAGCTTTCGCGAGAGGATGTCTCGAGAGAATAATTGAAGATAGGATTGAAAAAGAACAAAGGTTAGAAAGGGAGAGGATTGAAAAAGAACAGAGATAAGGAGATGCAATACAGAGATAAGGAGATGCAATTTGAACTAGAAAAATTAAGATTAGAAAAATTAATAATTGAAAACAATAGAAGAAAACAAAGAAAAATCCAAGAGTACTATGAAAAACGATTTCAGCCTCAGCAGGAAAAGTTTGAATCTGAATTGAAAGAAAGGGACGAGAAGTTTACCGAAATTCAGAAGGAGAATGAAAAATTACCCGAAGCTATAGGGTTACAGGATACCAGTATTAAAGAAAAAGTGCTTGTTGATGGAAGACGACTTCAGTCTCAACAGGAAAAGTTTGATTCTGAACCGAAGAATAAAGAACAAAAATTATCTAGAATCCAGGAACATGATGAAAAGTTAACGCCAGTCATACGGGAACAAAATGTCGTTAACAGAGGAAAAGAAGAAGCGTTATTAGCACCAGTGATGCTACCGAATGATAAAGAAGAAGTGCAACGGAAAATACAGAAAGGAAATAAAGAGAACGGAAAAAGAAGACAGCAACGATGTCAAGAAGCATTCACACGTGTTGAAGGACAACAATTAACTAGAGCTCAGAAAGCCAATGAGAAAATTTTAAAGGATGATACAGGAGAAAATATTCCCATTGATGGAAAGAAGGAAGCAGAGTTCTTCAAAACAGGCCCCATACCAAATCCGATACAGTTGGGAAAAGCTAAAGTCTTACGACAGGCAATTAGGTGGACAGAACGAGTGGTTAGCCAGTTTCCCCTCCGCAGAAAAAAGATACAATTTAAAATGAAGGGAGCGATTTCAACGCAAAGGAAGAAAAACAATATAGGAACCCTCAACATTTCCCCGTCCCGTGAAAGAGTCACCAAGAAACATGTTTTGGAGACAAACATTGCATTTAGAAAAAGTTCATACAGATTGGACTTTCAACAAAAAATAAAGAAAAGAGATATCGAACTCCAGTGGAGAGAGTCCCCCTCTCGAAAGCGAAAGGAAGCTCCGTTTGACCCAGGGGGTTTGGGACACCTGCAAAGTTACGTAGTTGAAGGGAAAAAAAAAGAGAGTGAGAGCAGAAGGGCAGGGAGTAGACCGCAAGTTCGTTGACTAAGAGCGACGGTCATTACAAAGTGTGGGAAATTTTGAAGGCCGTATAAACGCCAGGAAACAGACCCTACTCCCCGAAGCTGACAGTGAGAGAAAACTCCCGCCCCCACTTATTGACAAAGATGAGACAAAATTTCAAGGAGGAATCAGATCAGTGCACTTCTTGAATGTGTTTCCCCCTCCCTTTGGAACCGAAATGGCAACATTACGAATGGGTGAGAGAATTTTTTTTTAATTTCTTTTTAGAGGGGCTTTTGCAGTGACAAACAAAGGAACTAAAAACTATTATTTTGCAAAGAACTTTTTTTAAAACAAAAAGGAAAACAATTATTTTGTATTAAGAAATAATGAACAGTTATTTTCTCATGGAATATTAGAATATTTTAAGGACTAAATATTTAAGGAACTTTTAATTTGATTATCTTCAAAAAAAAACTATTGATTGAATGTTATTTTTTAAGATGTATTTTATTAACTTAGTGTTTGACAAGAATAAGTAATTTTAAATACATCAACGATGTTTTATTTTGATTTCATTATTTTGAAACAGAAATTATAAATTTTGTGTAAGAATTTAAAGCTAATGAATGTGCTAGCTTTTAATGAGTGTTTATGGATAAAACGGTTTGAATCTTAAGTGTGCCAACAAATGTTTTAATGTTTATGTGATCTTTTATGATGAGAAGAATAATTGATATTTCAAGGTAATATGTTCAACGAATTTTGTTTTGTAATGATGTAGGAATATTTTATTATATTTTGTAATGATTTATTTTGTAAGGATTTATTTAGGAATGTGCTTTTGTAAGGATATAAGAATGTGATTTTGCAATGATTTAGGAATGATCTTTTTGTAGGAATTCTTAGATTTGTGTTTTGATGATTGTGTTATGTTAAAGAATTTCTTTGTTTCATGTGTGAACATTTTGAGTCTATAAGAGTTAAGCATATTCTATGAAAATGAGAATAATGAAATGAGAATTAATATTTTAAGTATGTAAAAATTAAAAGAAAGGAAGAAGAAGAAAATTAATATTTACAACTGTATGAGTTAACCTTTATGAAGATACAGATATTCGATGTTTAGAAGTATGAAAATAGTAATTTGTTAGATATGAATACTTTTTAAATTTCTTTATCTGGCAATCGATGCTTGAAATTATATTTGATAAGAAAATATGTGTGTGAGTTCAATATTTTGAAATATGAATTTTGTGTTGAGATATCTCGATATGAATATATTAATGTGTTTATGTAATTTTTTTAAAGAAAAAGGGGAGGTGATATGTATGTAACACTTTAAAAGATGTTGAGAAGTAGTATTTTAAAGAGTTTTGGTAATTTTAGTATTTTGTTATGAAAGAGAAATAATATTTGAACTGTATGATATCCAAGATTTTTGTTTTGAAGCCTTAAATTAGAGAATTATTACTTAAGAGGAGAAAGATTTTCTTTATATGTGCGTTGTGGAATGAAAGATAATTTGTAGTGAAATGTAGATATAAGGGTGATTATGTAAAATGATTTGTGCATGATTATTGATATTTTATCTGTATACGGCAATTGATATTTGATGTTTTAAGTATTTGAGGAATTTAAGTACTGATGTTTGTGTATAATTATCGATATTTGCTATTTTAAGCATTTGAAGAATTTAAGTATTGATGTTTGTGTATAATTATTGATTTTTGCTATTTTAAGTGTTTGAGGAATTTAAACATTGATATTTTGTGTATGATAATTAATGATTTTAAAGTGTATCAGTTCTTAATGATTTTGTGTTAATTGGAGCTGCACAATTGGGACAATTGTAAGTATCAGGTTGGTCGAACTGTTAACTTCCCTACTTAAAGCCCACCTATAGAGGGCGTTCATTTGTAAAGGGAGAGAGTGTGATGTCACACGATCCCCTCAGACGGGACCTGACCGAATCTCCGAGAGGAGCTGTTGTAAACGAGCGGTAGCAAGTAATGTAATAAATATTGTTGTTGTTATACAACCCAATGTGTTTTTTTCTTAGGACAACCGTGAATTGAAATCTGAGGTGATGATGATTAGTGGTTAGTTTTAGTAGGAGAGAGAGAGAGAGAGAGAGTTAGTGAGTGAACAATTTAATACAAAGAAAATTATCTGTCAAATAATTTTGTATTTAATTGTTCTGAATCAAGCATTAATGATTCATGTAGCATGTATCTAACAATATTTTATTCTATTAATTATTTGAAAAAATAAATCAGACTCGATAATGCATGTTTCCATGAAAAAACTACATTTAAAATGTTGTAAAACTGCATTATTTGATTTAATTGAAGAATCGGGTTCAAAGAAGAAATCATACTCTTTTTATTCTTAATTAGTATTTTCTATTTGCAGAAGAAGTCATTATTAAATTAATTACTTGAAACAGTATAAAATAGGATATTATCTAAGTATTATAAATAAAAGTAACGGCAGTTCTATATTAAGAAACAAATACTTGAATCAAATATCTACTTTACATTTTAAATCGATACAAACATACAAGCCGTAAACAATAAATGCATTTTAGGTATCAGCATTTGTTAGAAAATTGTGTAATATCAATATTAAATAAATTTCTTTTCATCTTCTGTAAGAAAACAGCAAGAGAGAACATTTAAATGACAGTTAATTATGTCATTAAGTAAACAAGAAACATAAGTACATATAATTAACAAAGGATATCCACATCAGTTACTTTCTTTCTGTTAAGAAGATTCCTATACAATTCTGAACTATATCTGTTGAATGAAAACTCGTCGTATTTGCGTAAATGCGCAATATAACTCTAAAAATGCAATAAATGATGCATGATATAGGTATAAAATATTTTGTTTTCTCACTGAAATTCAGAATTTGCTTTGAATTGAAGCTAAACTGATAAGCACTCATTTTTTTGAAGCTAATAGTACTATATAACTTTTAAAATACAGAAAATAGGAAACTAAATTACTTTTGATTTTTAAAATAGATGTTAATTCATAAGCTAAAATTTTCACTCAAGCGTTTCAAAATTAATATTTAAGCAATGAAATTATGACCCACTCATGCTGCTAATTTTCTGTAAATAAGCATTTGTGTACAATAATAGTAATTTTTTATATTGAGATAGCAAATGTTCCAACTGTGGAATTGTTTATTCTATCTTAATTTGAAGAATTAAAAACTAGGAATATCTGATTAAAACCAATATGAACCTTATTCAAAATTTCTAAATATATTATGTATACTCGTAAGAAAATAAATAAATATATCCGAAAAATAAGCCGATGATTGACGTAGCATAATTTTATTAAATGAATTAAGGATTGAAAGGATTAATTTAATTGCATGAATAACATAATTATGTTTATATCAATTTAAAAGTAGCAGTTGTGTTTTAGAAATGAACATTTATTAAAATGTTTAGGAAATTAATAATTATTTATGTTCTTTTAGAATTAACTTAGCAAGAAGTTTAACAGTAAATGAGAAAATAATTTAAAACGTCACAACTGAAAATAATTTTAACTTCGAAATGCTACATAGGTTTTAATCTTACAACTAGCTAATTAAAGAGTTTAAAGAATGACAAATATTTCTTCGTTCTACCTATGAATAGAGAGGCCCTTATCTTGTCATGATAGAAGTTTATGCATTTTCTGCTCTTAGGACTGACATGTGGTGTTCAAAACAGACCCTTTCATCTCATCAGAGTGACGTCAACTCCAGATCATTTTTCTTGTAATTGGTTAATCGTAAACACCCGATTATTTTAATGATGTCGTCAACCTTTTGTTTGAGTACTTCCCTTGATGTATGAAAGACACCCTGGATGCTCTTTATCATTCTGCTGTCACAGGTCTCTTTCAAATTATTTTCTCTAAGCACCTGAAAAATTCCCCTTTAAAATAAAGACTATAAGAAAGCAAAATAGTTACCTGGTTTACTTTTGAGACTAGCAGGATCCTTAATGCAATCATTCATATGGTTATTCATATTCTAATTGCTTATTTCCTTATTGTTTGTTACATCTTTTATAGTGGCATACATTGAGGTTTAGAGAGGATTTGAATGAATCTGTTGTTTATCAAACTTTTTGACTCTATTATCAAGGTATCTGACACTTTAGTATACCTATCAGATATGTATTTCATATATCTCAATCTAATTCCCCTATATTTCACTTAAAACCTTTTTAATTCCACCAACATTTAATATAAAATTCAACTACAAACCGGTGGGATGTCTGTTTGCTGTATTATTTAATTCATACTTTATACTGTTATTTAGTTACTACCATCAGGGTTAAAGAAACTTTATAGAATTTAATAAATTAGGTGAATTTAAAATTTAGTAAAGGAAAAAAGATCTTCAATCATCTTTTTTTTTCTAAATTTTTACTCTATTTATGCATCCATTATCTAAAACATTAAAACAATGCAGTCATTTTTCTACGTCAGTACTAAGAGATAGTTATTTAATTTTATTCCTCACTTCCATGTTTTTAAATTGCACAACCGCCAAAGAACTATAAATAAGCATTAAATATTTTTTTGAAATTTATTCGTTAATCAAAATTAGAGACCTACCTCACACAAAATCAAAATAAGGTCAAAATTTAGATTGAAGACCTGAAAAACATGTTTGGAAAATATTGGAGATAGTTACTTATAGAATTCCCTTATTATTACTTAAGAAATCATAGCATTATAATCTGATAACTTATTAATTACGGATAACAAAGAAAGAGAAAGAATTCTCACTTTCATAGAATTTAAGGCTTGGCTATATTATAACTAATACCACTTAATACATATAATAGCAGTAATATGTAACTAATAGCACAGGTCAAATAAATGACTAAAATATGTCCTTTTAACTGGTTTCCTGAAAATAACTGTATTGAAGTTTTATTCATATTGTTTATTTGTTACAAATGAAGAAGAGTCTTATTAGCATAATTATTATTAATAAAATCAGTCCAACATGAAGTTGATCAATGAAATTTTGAAAATTTTATTCGGTCATATGAATTTCTGTAAGTCCCTCAGAGATTTGGAATAGAATATGTCTTGAATACAATCTCCAGTCATTCTATACGTTCTATACATGTATGTGTTTTATTTTTAGTAGAGTTCTCTGAATAAAACAAGTTTTTTAATCAAATGGATTTTCTACACATCCATGTACGTTTAATTCTTCATTAATAAATTTGATAAGAAGAAAGATTGTAAAACGTGAATCATTTAAGAAATTTTTTATAAATTATTTGTAAATTATCAGTATCATTAAGTCTATATATTTGACAAAATGAAACTCTTTGTGATAGTTCACTATATTTTTAAGAAATTATTTCTTCTGTGTGGGAAAAAACTTAAGTTTTTTGTTTAATAAATCTGAAATATATTTTTAACAGGGAACAGAAAGAGGATGGAATATAGTTTTTAGCACCTACAATTTTGAATTACTTTCCAATTGTAATATGCTTTCACTCTAAATATTTTTTTTGTTTTTTCCCTGTTCCATAAAAAAATTGACCTGGTAATCTATATAATTTATTTCAGAGTTTTACTAAATAAAATTCAATTGTTGTCTATCCATGACATATAACATCTAGAGAAATGACAATTAATACGAAAAGAAAAAAAAATGTTTCAAAAATTTCTAAGAAACAGTAACTTCTTGGTGGTCTTGAATTGATTATTTTGGGCATATTCAAACATAGAAACTTAAAATTTCACAAAAATAAGTCTTGTAATACTACAAAAAAATTTAGAAAGCTATTTATAAATTGTGAGAAAATTGCGAATTATTGTTTGCAGTAAATCATTTAACTTTCACTGAAATAATAACATAATTGTCTTCAAATATCCTCAAAGCAATGTCTGAAAGTTAAAATGACAGATTTCTTTCATAAATGCACAGAAACTCTTCAGTAGATTAACTTACACTCAAAGCAAATGATTATAACTGTGCTTGAAAATTTAGTTTCACATTTAAAAACAGTTTTTATAATTACGTTGATAAAATACAAATATCAAGAACGTTTAAGTACAGTTATCTTTCTTAGTTAAAAATAAATATAAAATAAATTGAATGTAAATGGTAGACAAAAATATTTTTCAAAAGATTTAAATTTCAAAATATGCCACTGAAAGAAATGAGCTCAACTGGGAGAAATATGCTAATAAAAATGAATAGAAAACAACTGGAAAAAATTAACTGGACTTTTAAGCATGTTAAACTTTAAACATTAAATGTGCAAACTATTCTATCCTAAATTCGAAGGAAATGTAAACCTGCATATGAGGAATTTCCACACTACCCTAAGCGAGATACTTTATCTATTTTAACTCCAAGAGTTTTCCTCAAATTTATTCTAAAAATGTACTTCACTTTAAGCGTCTGATGCAGCGAAATAGACTCTGAACAAGAATTTCAGGGCTTCTGGGCAGCATTTGTAAAAAAGTCTTATCTTCGACTGAAACTATCAACCTACAAATTTTCAATGAGCAAGACTTATTTTTCTGTACGCAAGAACGGGAGAAGGGGGAGCTTTGAGCTTTGTCTCTCTGTTTTTTAAGCAATGAAAGTTATTCCATGTATTTTGGACTTATTTAGGCATTGTCGAAAATTGTGGTTTAGGAAGGATATTTAGTAGTTCCTTATTAATCCAATGGCTAACTAATATTTTCCTTCATAGTCGATCCTATTCGTATATTAACTATACAATTTTAAGAAATCGTGTTTTAAAGAAAATAGAGGGAAAATAATCTAAATTTCTCTCCAGAGAGGTATTTCTTACTATACGCCATTTTTACTATTGCGTAGTTGTTGAAATTATCAAATAATTTGCTTATAACGCACGGTATAATGAGATAAATCGAATACACCATTCAATAGATATATTTCTCCTCTTTCTAATAGTCTAAAACATGTCGCAATTTATTTACGGGGAAAAAAACGAACATTAAGAAGATAAAGCTCCACAGTCCGCCCCACATCCGGCAATATAATAATGGACTAAAATGTGCAGCAGGCTGTGTAAGCTAATAGGTTAATTGTCCTTCACGAAATAATTCTAGTAATTTATGTTTGCAAAATTGCCCTCTGTAAGCAGAATTTTTGTGAAAATAATAATGTGCTCCTTAAAATATTGATTTCGAAAGGAATATTGAACATGATCTTCGAGCCACTAACATTTAAATTTTTTTCGTATTTTATTCTCATCTTTTCCTTTTCTAAATGGAGAGTATATTAAAAAAATTTACTTAAGGAGACAATAATGTGTTTAAAAACACGAAAGTGAGAATCATTAATTACATCATCCTATCCAGATTTTTGTTGTTATTTAAATCAAGAATCTGTCTACAAATTTGCTTTTCAAAAACATTTTAATCGGTGAATTCTATGCATAAAATGTAAGGTAAATAACACTCGAATTTTGTTTCAAAAATGTTTTCGAAAACTGTATTTTGAATTTTAAAATAAATATCAAATACATTTTATCTCTTAATGTTACAGTTTGGTGGAACTCCGGTCATTTTCAACATACGCAAATCTTAAGCAAAATGAATAAAATATAATCAAAGTTATAGTCTTGAAATGAACCTCTTCGACTCGTGTGTGTATTAATACGGAGCCCCTCCTGTGCATTTGGTATTCCTTAAATATTATCCCAATGCGTTGTTTTCACACCTTGTGCGTTAAAGTGAAGACAAAGTAAATCCCGAGAGAAAGCAACCAGCTATGGGCTTTTTCTATCCTTTTTAGTAGCTCTTCTAAGATTTGGCTAAAATTTCTATATCAGCTTGTGACGTAATTTTATTACCCGCCACGTCTATCATCTTAAATCTAACTCGAATCATAAATCTGAATTTCTACTTAAGTTCAAGCAAGAATAAAGTAATTAAAATATTCAATTATGTTTAAAAATAGAGTTTGTAAATTTTCTAATAAAGGGAATACTCTCACTATATTCAAGTCCCTTGAAACGAGTTCTAACAAATTGTATCAGACAGAAAAGAACATGCTTACCAGAAAACGATCCGAATAAATCCTACATATAGTCAATCAGCCAGACAGTGTTGGATCCCAGTCTCAACAAATCTCGTAGACACGAAAAAAAACCTCCCGCGCACTTCACATTATCACTCTTATTCTTACCCCGTAATCTTATCTCAATTCAATTCCTTGTCGCTTTTATACAATCTGATTAATCTATTCACTTCACAACTAAAGTTTACTTTATTTTCATAACGACGCTTCATTTGAATAGAAAGAAGTTGCAAATTAATGTATAAAGTCAGAGAGAAGCCTCAGTTGATAGTTAAAGGAAGTTTTCAGCATAACCTAAGTTACAAGCTTAAGCAGCTGCGTGTCAAATTCAAAAGCTTTAATACTTCACTCTTCATCCTCAATAGATGTGTGCTTTCATAATTCTAATTGTCAACCCTTAAATCTCATAAATAAACCAGCTCTACCTCACAAAAATGAGTCTTCACTGAAATTATTTCCATCGACCAATAATCGAAGTCATATATCATCCTCCGTAACTAACTGCCACTATACAGATCATCGGCCTAACTTGAATTGTTAAACAAAAGTCTCTAAAATTAATCTCATGTCAATTCTAAAACAATTGTTTAGAACCGAGAGCAAAAGGCTCCTATCCATATGCATTGACTGAGTCCTCTAAATGACAAAATAGGCATCCGGTAAATAGTTTTATTTGGGATATATATATATATAGTTTGCTAGTCAAACAAAACTTCAATCCTCACATTAAAAGTGTAAACTAATTAAATATGATTTCGCTGATTCCATGAGATTGTTCATAAAAACTCCTTAATATTAATTTACTGAGTTAGTATATTTATGCATAGTTTGCAATAAGAAGAGTATAGCTTTATCATTTGGAATACTCCTAGTTTTCAACTTTAATATTATTTATTTTCAATGCGTTAAACATCCTCGCTTAGTGATTTTATTGAATTATTTGTTACAGAATTAAAATACTTAAGACTAGCATAATTCTGTGATTTTTTTTGTAATTCAACAGTTCCTTGCTGGCTGACATTTTCGTTCGGATACGTATATTTCTAGAAATTTTGTTAGACTGTTATTTTTCTCTGTAACAAATTCTGTGTTATTGCACACAGGATTTCTTTAATTAGACGACAGTAGTTATTGAAATATTCAGTATGTTAAAAAAACGTATAATTGGGTATGCTTTGTTTGGAATTTTATGTAAATTTTTTGGAACTATTAAAACTTTAAGGAAGGATTAAAGAATAATTTTTTGGGTAAAATATAAATATTAAATTTTTCGCAAATAAGTTGTTGTTATTGTTGCTCCTTCAGGGTTGGTTAGAGTAGCGTATAATATATTTCATTTGTTTTTGGAGGGAGGGGATAGTCTCAGTCATATTAATACTGTAAGGTTTACATTTCTGAGCAAGGATTATTGTTATGATTTCAAATATACTCTAAAAATACTCTTAATGTATTCTTTTGTATTTCACTTTTTAAATTACCAAAAAACTTTGAAAAATAGAATTAACTTTATACATTTAATTACTTTCAAGGACCGCTTTATACTAGTCATCATGATCGTGAACTCAAATATTGTCACATTTATAATATTTATGATTTGTTTCAGCTGAATCATGGGTTCGAGTCTTGATGTCACTAAAGAACCACAGTGCTGTGGAACGGATACATGTTAAACCTGTTGATGCTACAAGTCCTTCTCCCGGTGTGGAGTAGAAGTTTGGAGAATCATGTGCCAGCTCAGGAACCTTCATCACTCGACCAAGTTTCAAAATTACGAGGTCCTTTGCCAATAACCATCGAGTTTCTACTAAGTGTATCGTTACTAAATACTAAATTTATCTATTGCTTTCAAAGAATTTCTGTAATGCGATATGCTTTGTTTTTAAAATATCACAACACATTCAGAAAATCTCTGAAAGACATAAGTTGGAACCTTTTTTTATTATAATGATTATATTTCATTCTTTTAGGGACATCAAATTTATTGTAGAAACATCAAATTGTAAATTATATGTTTTATTATAAATAATAACTTTTTAATAAATAACAATTTGAAATATGAAGTTTTCTCGTTTCAAGTTATTCATATGTACAAATTTGTTAATGTAAAATATCTGATAGGCAATCTCAGGTATCAAATACTTAAATCTTCAATTATAATTCTTCTGAAGTGGTACAAACTTTATGATTTTTAATGCTATTTATTAATGAAACTTGAGTAAGATATGAATAATATACTGGTAATTTATTGGTAAATATTTTTGCTAATGATAGTATGTCTTAAAATAAATTTTTAAGTTTTCTGTGTATTTATAATTATTATACTCTTCTACACTAACTAACTAACTGTTTTCAATAAGAAAAAAATTCACTTTATTACTCCAAATAATTCTTTTGATTGTGAAAATTAAAACTTCAATTTTATTTTGTGAATATTAATTTGAAGTCATTTCATAAGTACGATCTTTAGAACAAGCTTAAATATATTTAAGTACAACTATCATTTCAAGTACAAAAATAAAAATGAAATGAGATTTTCAAACATACATAAACATTCCGAACAATGTTTGAAATTACAAGCGATTCTTTAATTCATTCCAAAATCAGAATTCATCGGGGTAATAATTTATTTATCACACATTTTAACTTATCAAGAAGATTTAAATCATCTTATGGAAGACTAACTACGGAATTCCATTTGTTTAATCAGTCTTAAAAGTAATGTAGGAATAAAATTTTATCAGTCAGATAGAATATATGGGTTTATGCTATCTACAAATTAACAGAACGTTTAATTCTTTTACCTTCCATCAATACTTTAATATAGTTAAATTTAGTATAATATTTAATTTTTGTGTCCAGACACATTGCACTTTTGTGGAAATTGTTGAAATTCTTCTTTCTAGAATAGTTTTTCGTTTTAATTTCATTTAAGAACATTTTCTTTTTTTAAGAAAAGAAAAAAAAACTTTAAAAGTATTAACTTTGTTAAATAATGCTAAAAATTAACACCATTTATGCATAAAATTACAATTCTTTTTACAGAGAGTAAATATTCACTAAAATAACTTTCAAAAAAGCTTTCAATATCATCATGCAATGCCGTAAAGTGTATTATTCTCTAAACTAATTTAAATAAAATCATTAACCCGTATAAATGAATTCATTGCTTACATACAAAGAAACCTTTCATAATGTTTAGTTTTAAATAAAATAAAAATATGTTAGGATATTTAATTCCAAAAAATAGCATCAAGCAATTAAAATTATTATTCACCAAAAAAAATTGTCATTTATAATATTGTTAAATTTAAATTCGTAGCATAGTTTTAAATTGGTGATAAAATACATTAAACAAGTTTTATTACTAAATAAGAACTGTAAAGATTTATTAATCGCAACTAAAAAGAACCAAGACAAGGATAAATAAAAAAAATTCAAAAGAAAAAGAAAAAGCACTGCGACGAGCATGTTTCAAAAATTATTAGCGTTGCACAATAAAAAAGTTATCTTCAGAAGTATTTCTTTTCGTCGCAATGGTACACGTTTTAAATAACACGCCATAACTCATTTGAAGTCAAGAATACTGTAATTCGAATACTCTTTCTGCTTTTAAAGCGAAATATGTAAATAAGATACATCGCTTTAAATAAAACGGTCTTTGCATGCATAATCTCAGGCTTGCGAATAACACATTTCAATTTAATGCATACATCTCTACACATTTTCGTGGTTTTTTGCAGAACATAAATCTGATTTAAGACCGATTTGGTGTTGAATAATGCTTATTCCCAATGCTACATTTCCGGCTCACTTTTGGGACATTTCAAGATACAAATCACACTATCAAAGATGAGAGGGATAATAATTTAAGTCAAAATTTAGAATTTCTTCTTGCATTAAGTTTCTTTAGAATTGCAGAATGGGATAAAAATTTCATTTATATATAAACGTCTCTTTCATTTTAAAGCAGAATAGACTAAGAGAAGAATATTTTTTTTATTTAAATGTTTACGTGTTATGTTTGTATATATTTAAATGATTTCTTTTCAGCCTATATTATTAATTAAATGTAAATATGGAACTTAAAAACTATACCAGACAACATATACCAAATATCTTAATCCAATCCAAGTATATACTGTCAGATAAATAATTAATAATTTATGAGAAAATGTGAGTTGAATTTATAAGGATACTGTTAAATATATAGCTTGATTTTTTCCCTTCAATTTCATCTTATAAATTAAAAATCATTCATGTTTGATTGTGCATTGAGTCTAGATTTATAGAAAACAAGATTTCGATAAATTTAGTTAGTGAAGAGCTTTAGTTTAATAGAATTCAGCTTATTTGTTTACTTAAATACATAAAAAAGTTCAAACAGAGTGTTTGAGAACAATAATTTTAAAATAATCTTCATCTAAAAATGTTTCTAAATATGATAAATGAAAAACAATTATCTAAGAGAATTTTTCAGTATTGAATAACAAAGCATTTTTAAAATGGTTAAGTATTTAATTACATAAAATGAATCACATGAAACAAACGATACCATTTCAGAAAGGGAGACTAAATAATTGAAAACAAGTTTTTTGATTTAATTTAAGAAACACACAGTTAATATTGTGAATAAATTAAGTTTAATTATTAATGATAACGAAATGCATGACATTTAATTATTAAAGTAAAAAATTAAGCTTGTTAAAGGTTTCATCTTTTATGAAATGGATATTGAGTAATGTTAATATAATAAAGGAATAATATTCATCTTCATTGATAGTAAACTATTGTGCGTTCAAGCATTTATACCACACATCTAATAATTAAACTATACATATGTAGCGATTTCATTAAGCAACACAAAATATATATTTCCTTTATAAAAATAAGCTGTGACCTTTTAAAGTTTCATTTTTCTGCTTTTAGTCGTAAGTAGCAGCTGTTACTCATAATAAACGAAAAATTCAGAAAATTAATCATTATGCCTCCGGATTATTAGTTACAATTTTGAACATCTGATGTTACGAATTATGCAGAAATATGAAAATATAAAAATTAGTAGTAATTAAATCACATAACTTCAATAGCAAATAGGTTGTATTATAATATGAAAAAATGAAATAATGTTAAGAAAAAATTATAGAAAGATGAAACAAAGTTTCAATTTATAAGACTTTATCAGTGATTTTATTGGATCTATTTTAATAGAATTAAGTCTGAAAAAATTTGTAATGTGTTAAGACTATATCAATGTAATCTGGCTAAAAAGTGCGAGTAGCATCAAAAATATCGCAAATAACATTTCGAGTGTCTTAATTATTTTTCTTTATTCACATATGTGAGACACTATCAACAAAAGATTTTAATTTAAATAAACTGTCTTTTTCACAATTTTTGAAATTTTAGAAGACAGTAAATGAATCAAAGGTAGGAAATAAAACACAAATTAGTTACAAAAATATATAGAATATTTGTTTCATATTACGGTGCGAAACATATTCTCAGCAGAATTTTTTTTTTCCAAATAAAAATTTCTTCATGCGATATCAAGTGTTGTAACAAACCATAAAAACAGTTTTTAAGTATCTTTCTTCTCTGTATTTATAAGAACTTAAAAAAGCTTAAGTTCGGCAAAACTTTTATCTTCTTTCACAATGCTCACATTAAATCTGTTGAGGCTTCAAGTTCTCCCATTGACGTTGTGTGGAAATATGGAGAGGGAAATGTCAGCTCAGATGTCGTCTTCGTCACAGACCGAGGCTCAAATTACGAGGTTCGTCGCAACAACCAAACAATCAATCAATCAGCATCTTCTCAATTTAAAATAAAGAAAATATTACTAATATTTGTTAGTTACTATTAAATATTATGCTAATATTTGTTACTATAATAAATATTATAATATTTATTTTATTACTTAGTCCAAAACCGAAGTAAGAAAAAACATATATCAACATTTAAATAATGAATTGTCAGCAACTTAATAATTTTATTAACATATATGACATAAAATTGTGATTCATGACAAAGTTGTTATTTTTCGTATATAAAAATGACTAATATATATAGCTTTGATACGTAACAAAAATTCTAGTAAATAATTCTCCTCTTGGTCCCAGACTTTGACACAAAATAAATTTTGTTTCATTTTTCAATATAGGAGGAATACTTTAGCTCATTTCGTACTCTTCTCTGAAAAAGAGGAATGTATAAAATAAGGTACAATTACTAAAATATTCTCATAGATTTTTCCTATAACCTTTGTTGCTGAAAGATATTTGCATCTGCATTTAGATGTTTTGAATGTTTCCTTAACATACATCTATAGACTAAAGCAATATTTGTTAATTACACTTTGATATAATAATAAGGGAAAACATGTAATTGTTACTTACTTTCTACAAAAAAATATTAGAATTTATTTTCACACTACCTATGCTATTTGAATAAGCAAAAACGTTAAAAATGTGTCAGGTATCACAAGTTACGACAAAAATAATTTTCGATCAAAGCTATCATTTTATTTATAATTTTTATAAAGTTATCTTTCCAATAGATGCCTTACAAGTTCTCAATAACATCGTTGTTTGTTCATAGCTTTTCATGAAAATTCACATACTCAAAACCTTTATTCCCTGTTTATTCATACATTTAATAACTGCAAATAATATTGATACTTTTTTGCTATGAATGTCTCGCCAGATATATTAAGAACTATGAATGGTGCAAGCGACAGTGAAAGACTCCATATATTAAGACGCAGTTACGGGCTTTCTTTACTTTCTTTAGAAAAACGCTTTTTTTTCTGCTTATTCACAAGTAAAAAAAGTGAAATTTTAAAGGAGGCTTGCAAAATAGGTGCATTCATTCAGATTTTATAAGGTTTCTCATTGATTGTTAGCTAAAATACAGTTTTTTCCTTCTCAGCTTCTAAAAATATTTAAAATAATTAAGTTTTGATTACAAATTTTGTAATGAACAGCGAGTTAATTAAATTATAAATCTCATGAAAGGGGAAATATAAGGCTTCAAAAATCTTTGAACTCTCATAATATGGGTTTTGTCTGCCACTTAGAAATGTTGACGCGTCTTTTGAATTACTTAAGTTTAAGTATGCTTATTAATGGATATAATAGAACTTTTTAATCATTTACAATGGATAAATATACACGCTTAGAGCAGAAACATGAAAATATATGTCCGGGTAATGGATATTTTCTCCTTTCTTTCGTCGACTGAAAAAATGTGTTTACTTGCTCACCTTCTCCTCTAGGTATGAGTCCCCTTCTTGTATATTGTCTCCCACGCCCATCTGGGGGGAAAGAAGCCATCTTACCTCTGTCTTCGATAGGGTGCACACCCGAAGCTTATCAGTCATCAGCCTCTGGACGGCGGAAAAGTGACTTAACGACTTTTTGCTCCCGCTCTTTCGACGACCGTCTCAGTGGAGGGAAGGAGGAAGGGAGGAATTAGGAAAAGCAATCATCAACCCTACAGTAATACGTTAAATGAACGGTTAAAAAACACTTTACGAACTTACAAGCATTATAAAATGATATACATTGTGCTCTTAGATACCTATCCAAATTGTAAAGGGTAACATAGATAACCAAATAAGAAAATATCCACATAATATAGTCACAGAAATATTACATTTAAGTGATAAGACACGCTCCTTGTATAACAAAACAGAATAACGTTTAATTTCCCAATGCAAAAATCTCAACAATATGAATCACTACTTGAAATCTGAGATTGTTGATATCCGTCTGATACAGGTCATTTCGAAAATAAATGAACAAGTTCCTCAAGGTGAATTATTTTTCACCAGACAGTTCTTGAGTGCTATATGATACATTTCAAAATATGCTGAAATCATTGAGAAGTTCGTGTTCTCGCTGGTGTTTGCTCTTTTGAGAATTACTGTAAAATTAAACTTGTTAAGAGATAAGTTATATTTATTAGGATAAACAAAGATTTGATAGATAGCTTTAACGTTATCTTTCAATTAAAAATTACATTGAGGGCCTCAACCTATTCAAACGGGTATTTTCCGAGCATCCAGTATTTAAAAAATCAAGTCAAAAATATACTGTACTGAAATAAATTAATAAATGCAAAACGAAGTATTAGAATTTCATAAATAAGTGTAATTTATTGTTTATTAATGTCGCACTATAAGCAACAAAAGATATATTGGTGATAGTTATCGTAATGGTGAACCACATAAAAATAAGGCAGATAATATCTTAGCTGGCATCTCAAACTCCTGACTTTCTTACGTGAGGACATTAGGCCTCTACATATTTAACATGTATCAGCCTCAATACATGATGGGGATTTAGTAGAATCAAAATTAGAACATACTCGATTAAATAACAACCGCCATTTGCTCGCCATGATCTCTTAATTACCATGGTCGCTAGTTCTTCCCAGAGATATTTTAGTCGAGTCGTGGATTCGAGTCATGGTTCCACTAAAGATGAGAGTGTGACGCAGATTAAATCAGTCATGTATCAAAATTCTCACAAAAAATGGTGTGAACGTTTGGTGAGTGGGGTTCTAATTCTAACATCATCCTCTTCATTAAGCATGGCTCAAAATTAGGAAGTTGTTTGTCTATAGCTTTTTTGTTGCTTCAAAGGTTACCTTTAATAAATGCTCAATTAATTTTATTATAAGATTCTGTATATTAAAAAAATATGACATTGGTGTCTTTTTATGCATAAAATAACATATTAGAAAAACTATATTTAAAAAGTTAACTCATCAAATATTCTTTTTTTAATTAAATATTATGTTCAAACTTGATAATGAAAATATTTTACTGTTTATCAAGAGTATGTCACATGGCTTAACATTTTAATTGAAAACAGTATTGCTGCTACAGACACGAATTTAATTTTCATTTATGTTATTCTTAATAATAATGTTATTTTTAATGAATTTTATGTTATTCTTAAATAATAATATGATAAGTATTTCATCAAATATATTTAAGGTTAGAGAGGTCAAACTTAAATATAGGAGAAAAAACTATTGATAAAACCGATTCAAGTTTTTATATTTAAAAAGATGAATAACGCATAATATCCGATATGTATTTAAGCCTAGGACTGATAATTTCAAGTAACATCTAGAAGCTATCTCTGATATAGGAAAGTATCCTGTTATTATTGTTATTTTCAGTTACATTACATTCTTGTATATTTACACTGTACATTAATTATATCTGTTACAAGGATATTTACTATTGTTTTCCTAAAATGGGCCTCTGTAGCGTTATTTTAAATATAATTATGACATTAACATGTGCATGAATACAAATAAAGCATATAACCTCTTCGTATAAACTGATACCTAAGAATCAATTAATTCTATTGATGATTTGCACTTTGAACTATAATTCTGTTTGTTTACGTTACAAAACTATTTGTCCTTATTCAATGCAATTCTAGCTATCTATTTGGTTCTCAATTCATTCCAGTTTGTCTATCTATTCTAAAACAATTTAAATGGGCAATCGTAAAATATTCTCAATTTAAACTCACCATATGATTTTCAGGGATAATGTTATTCTGCCTTTCAAAATATTTGTTTCGAAAAGAGCTCAGAGCTATTTCATTTAACATCGGATCTCAGTTAAGCAGGAATTTCAATCAGATTAATTGGTATGCATATTGGCGTTCAGTAGCATTAATACAGTACTCTCAAAAATGATATTTAATTCGCTTGAATACGATTTGAATATACAATTGGAAAATAAAACGAATAAACAGACTTATTTTGTAAATGGTTCCATCACACCAGCATTTATAAAATAAGTCAGGAAAGAAGCTATTTGCGGCTTCTTGAAAAGGACTTTATACAATATGTAGTAATATGCAAATATAAAGATTTGAATGGTAATTTAAAACATTCAATATTCTCCGTGACTGACTTTTGATTTTGAATCACATGGTAAATGAAAATAAATAAACTATTTTGGTTGGGGAGAAGAAAAATTTCTTTGCCTGAGACCTGTAAGTTTAATATTGTATTAAGACATGTGCTGATATTCTTCTGGATACAATTTTAGGAAAGCTTTTGTTGTAATCTAACTCTACTTAATCAGAAAGTGGTGATTTAGCAGAAATCAAATAATGTGTTATTTGAATTTTTGAGAATGAACCACTTAAATATCACTATCAGGGGTAAACGGAAGCTTAAAAGGTAAGTTTGTTTCTTTTAATTATTGCTTTTTAGAGAAAGCCTTTTCTGGAAAATGTCACACTCCGATAAGTATTATAAAGTAATGTGATTACTAGGAAAAAATTTCTTCTATTATTATCATGATTCCCATTCTATTAAATACTCCTTTGACATGATATTGATTAAAGTTATTTGATTCCATTTGCTTACTCTCAGTAAATGGATGAATTCTGATGATTCAATGCGTTTTGTCTTGGATTTTGAATGTAGGAATTTCACTTCCATGCGTATGGCATCCAGTTGGAATTTTTCCAAAAGATAGTGGTAAAGTTCTGGAAAGAAAGTTCTTTGTCCAAACGATAATTTTACTAAATGAAGAACCAGCATATTTGTACAAAATATCACAAAATATGTTCCTTTGTGGAAGACATATTTTTTGCTTACTCAATTGTTGAAAATTACTTCATTTATAATTCAACGTTATAAATGCAGAATAAATAGACGAGGGATATTTATTTATAATTGTTAAATGCTTCCTAAATCATTTGAAGAGCCAGCTTCTGAACTTCTGAATTCAAAGGCTTATGATATGAAGAAATCAAAAATTTGGTATATTACTAGTTAAATGTTCTTAATTGAATTTGATAATTCATATATTTCCTAATAACAAGATTTTTTTTTCTATTTTGCTATATTCTTTGAATTAAAAAATAATTGCCTCTCGACTAGTCTTAACATATTTGAAAAGTATTAAATATAATTCTTATCATCAAATGTTCCAAAATTTCGCTTAAGATTAAGGAAACCATTTTTAAGACTCCATAATTCAAAGCATTTTAAGCAGAATTTCGCACAAATTGTTTGGATAATTTAATGATAAAAATTCAGTTTTGTGGAATAAAATGGCATCTGCGATAAGAAAATTCTATATTTTGAAGTTAATCAACTATGTACATTCTGTTAATTTATCAATATATTAATAGTATAATTTAATTCCCGTTGAGCTATTAACAGTTATATCTGTTTTGACTATATGCGATGGGAATCGGGAATTGTCCCATTTCTTAATGTCTGTGCAATATCTGACATCTATTAAGTCATATAAAACTATTTAAGCCTGCTAAAAATTATTCAAAGGACATTAAATGTATTTATAAAGAAATATACGTATTGTAAAAATTTCTCAATTCTTTTGAATTTATTCACAGCGATAAGCTTTTTTAAAAACACAATAAGTATCTATAGTTTCAACAAGGAATAAGATGTCTTACGATTTTCTTTTGAATCCTAGTTTTCTTATGTATAAATGAATATTTTTCCTAATAATTTTCTAAGTGATTTATCTCTCTTAATGTAACAGAACAAGAAATAAATACTTAATATATTGCTTTAAATGTGTTACTTTTAAATTAAGCCATTTCTTCGTTAACTTGTGTTTCATTTTACACATACGTTAAGGTAATGCATCAAAGTAATTTAAATGTTTATTATGCACACGATAAGGTCATTTATTATTACAGAAAGTACTCTTGCATAACAATGGTATATATGTCAAATGAATTATTTCAAGAGATATTCCACACGAATATAGCGTAATATATGGCATAATATGGAAATAATATTAGCATATGAATCAAGAGTATCTTTTATGTTAAGATGAAGTGCACAGTCCTTGTTAATTGAAGATCAAAAACAAATACAGACCTCACTGTTAATAGTTTTTAATCCTTGATATATCATTCTTTGGTATATCAGAACTTAAATGTTCTTTTGATGTATTAGAAAAACAATCTGCCATTAAGAGTTAGAATAAAATTAAATCTTGATTACACTGAAAACATTTCTTATGCTAAAGATGGATGAAAAACTATTTTCCCGTTTTATTGTGAGTTGTTATAACATACATACTCGGTTTTAAAGTTTTTTTTATGTTTTAAATGTGCGTGAATTTTATAGGTGAGATATTTAAAATGTAAAATACCTAATACTGAGTTTCACGAAAAAAGCTTGTGGTTAACATTTCATTTATTATTACTTTGTTGAGAATGTCTTGACTCAATTTGTGTTAGCCTTCGAACTCTATTAACTTTAAAAAAAATATTAAATACTTTTTTCGTGTTTTCAAATATGTTTGTCTACTTTGTAGCACTGGAGTATTCGTGACTTTCCCTTTTTACTAACATCTGGGTTAACTCTCTGATGTTATTTAAATTTTCAACTCCAGTCAAATGAAACGTTATGTTTGTATATTAGATTAAGTGAAAGAAGTGTAGTGTATAGAATTAATGATTCATATATAAGCAGTGAAAAATTGATAATTGGAGTAGAGGTTAGTGGTCGGTAGATTGTGGGAGACAGAAATTGCAGCTCATCAAGTAAACATCCAAAGCAGTACAACAATAATCTCGGTTCTAGATTGATTCTAGTAGGTGGGAGTTGAAGAACCCACTCAACTCTACCCCAAGTTATTATAATTAAACTCACTCGAACTTGAGTAAGTTGGTAAGAAAGAAATTTGATATTCCTTCGAAACTAAGTTTCAAGCACGTTGAGGAGAATATACTGAGAGAGTGAGTAAGGGGTTGTTCATTGACGCCATACTGAGAAGCAATACGAGGTCTATCAGTGACGGATCCCCAAATTCTTATACCTTGGTCAAGTGACGAGAATGACACCTGAGCTAGCACCTCCCTCTCCAAACTTCCAAACCATGTCTGTGGGTGGACTAGGCACCTCCACCAGATTTAACGTGCATCAATCCCCTACATGGTGGGTCCTTAATGGCATTCTGCTCGAAGAGCGGACACATAGGCTACGAGAAAGAGCAAACACAACAAATTCTTAATTTGAAAAAAAAAAATTATAGGTTTTAAATGTCACTGTTTTATCTGCTTAGATTTATATAATGTGCTTAGACTTTTATTTAGGGACTATTTAATTTAAAAAATAATAATTAATGCAGAATTAAATTTGAGAGAGGCGTTACAAATTTAATACAAGAATCTAATTAATATTTGTTAAAGTATAGAACTATTAATCCACAAAATAACTTACAATTTGTGACACTTTTTTTCTTAAAATTTAGTATTATCTGAAACAAAAACTTGAAAGCTTTTTGCCTTTTCTTTCAAAGCAAACGAACCAGTACATTTCTGCTACGATTTCCACGATTCAGTTGAGTTGTCGTGCGTTACTGAGGAACAGAAAGGTCGTTTCTGTGACTTTCATATTCTGTCCGGGAGTGGCGTTCGAAATCCCTTTTTATCTGAAGGGGATTTAAGTTTTCACAGCCCGCTTCGATAGAAAATATGACGAAAAAAAATTTCCTTCAAATTGATTTTTCCCCCAAATCACTTACAAGCCACAGAATGTGTCACCCCATTTTCTTCCTGCAGGATACCAGTAATGCGTTATATAAACCATGCCAGTAATGGACCCCGAATTCCTACAGCATTTTTCAAATAACTTACTCTTGCGTGATTCATCATAAAGCCAATGTTAGGAAATACTTTCTTCTTTCTTTTCTAAAAGCGTAAAATGTATTAAGTTTTAGAAAATATTCTGGATTGTTTTTGAATAAGGTTATGTGTGTCAAAGATAGTTTTAGATTATGGGAAAACGCACCTGTCAAAATATATCTTAGCAAAAATATTGAATGGATGGTGTATAAGCTATAGTGTTTAAAGTGATTATTAATACTGTTCCTAAGATATATTCCCTAAAAGACAATTAAATCATGTCTCTTATGTGATTGAAACTGCATGTTCGTTGATTAAATGTATAATATTTATTTTTTTCTTCAAGAAACATGCTTATTCTCAATAAAAAGTGGCCACAGCAACTTAGTGGTCAGGGTCGTGAACTCGCTACCGGCATTGTTTTCACCAAGTCTTGAGTTTGAACCCTGAGGCTTCTAAAGACCAGCCATGTAGCGGGAATAATGCACATTAAATCTAGTCGAGATAACAAGGTCATCCTTGGCGTGGAGTGGAAATTTGGAGAGAGAGGTACCAGCTCAGGTGTCTTCCTCGTCACTTGACCGAGGCTCACAATTTTGAGGTTCGTTGCCAATATCCCTGTGGTTGTTTCCAAGTGTGACGTTAATGAACAATCACACAATTCCCAATAAAAAGGCATTATTCTTTCTAACTATTTCTCTTGACACATTAAGAGTGGCCGCTGAAGTCGAGTGGTCATGCATGGGAGCTCTCTTGGAGCACGATTTTATTTAAATCTAATTTCCCCTCAGTCTACTGTTTAAATTAATAAATCTTAGCACTCAATTTAGAAGGTAGTTTTGATTATTAGGACTTTCGGGTTTATCCACACTAACTACTCTTTTATAATTCAGTTATTATAACTTCCATTTCCTTTGCAATATTATTATAGTTCTTTCAATATTAAGGGTACCTAGAGCTTAATGGAGAAATAAAATATCTGCTATGAATTATTTTTTGGAGAGATGTATGAAGAGAGAGAGAGAGGATTTCATTATATTTTGCTTATTTATTAGAGTAATTTCTTAGGTATGCAATTTAACGTCATTTTCATTTTTATTTATTTTAACTACATACCGATTTTCTTATTATAAGCCTTCTACTTCTTTAAACATTAATTTTTGCATATTCTTCAATGCTGGGAAAATACTTTTTCCTTTGAATCTAAAAGTTAAAATTGAAATAAAAAATCCAATTTTGCGTTTTACTTACTCCTCTTTTCCTTTAAATGCGTGATATGTTTCTGCCATAGGAGACCATTCCATTATAATAAACATGTCCAAAAGAAAGGAAGCGGGCGAAATTCCAAGCTTTATTGAGAGTTTCTTTCAAAATTTTAAGATATATATACATCGGGTTTATTCCCATGGCTGTTTGCCAAGCAAGATGTTTGCTGAATTTTAATGCAATATAGATTATTTTAAAGGAGAGATTTATTTGCAGCTGACATGGCGAAAGATTCGATTTCACTTTTAGAGCCAAGAAATACAATATCGTAAGCCAAATTTTAAATAAGTAATTCATGTCTAAAAAGGAAATTGAAAACTCAAAACTTAACAGTAATCCGTTTTTCCCATAATTATGTTCGATCTTTCCGTCTGTTCTTAAATTCAGTATAGTAAAGTGAGTTCTAACTGATGCATATTAATTTTATACATTTTACATTACTCTTATTATGAATTTCTTAGATTTTACACTCTCTTGGAAATTACATAACTACATGTGTCGGAAAAGCTACCCAGAACTGGAGAAATATATCATGGTTGAAAACTTAAATAGTGTATAATTCTAAAATGAATTTCCTTTGAATTCAAATAAAAATTTGCACTCAGTCATAACAAAATTTTTAATTCTGAACATAGCAATGTAATTGAAAAATTTGTAATTCTGCACCCATATCAATAAAACTTAAGGGTCAGAAAAATGAAGATTTATGTTTAATTTTAGAAGACATCATTTAATGGTAAACGTTGTAAAGTTGACAGCATAGTAAACCATGCAAAATGGAAAACCATGCAAGAAGGAAAATGTACTAAAAAAGTACAGAATAGAAAAAAAACTTTTAAAAAAGTACTTGTAAAATAAAAAAAGCTGTTATTATTGGTTTTATTAAGATGTAGAGCTTTTGAAAAGTATTTTCTTTAGATACAGGAAAATAATATTTCTAATAACAGTTACTTTCTTCCCACAATTATAGCCATGTAGCAATAATAATTTACGATTTTAAGAATAAATGCTGCAGTTTAGTGTTATAAGCCACCTGTTAAAAAGAAAGAATCGAAAGATGATAACAGAATGAACTTATACAGAATGAATATAGGAAAAAGCAAAAGAGAAAAAAAGAAAGAAAGAAAGAAATTAGGAACTTTTTAAAAACAATGATAAAATAAAAAGCCTTTAAGATTTCTTACAATAAAACACATAGTTTCTTTCTCTATTCATTTTTCAAACAAATGTACTTATTATATTACGTCTACCGGAAAATTCTCTTCATTAATGAAGTAAAAGAATATAATTTATTTTTCATACATTATATAATATTTATTGTACCATATAATTTCCATCGTAATAAATTACATATGAGAAACGCCTTTCGTTTTATGGCAAAGAACTCAAGTAATGTTTATTTGACATCATCTTCAGTTTTGAAAAAAAAATTCCTTTGAAATATTTTGCAGAGAGAGAGAAAAATTATAATTGAAGGATTCCAGGTCTGGGAAGTATGGGGGATTCATCAGAATTCCTAGCCAAGCTGTGCGATTTCCTGACGAGTTGCCAAAGCAACATGTGGTCTAAAGCATACCATGAAGCAGTGTTGTGTTTTCTGTGCAACATCGCCAGTTTGTTTTCTTCGAGTGCTTTGTTCAAATCATCCATTTGTTGACAGTATGTTTTTAAATTGAGTTTTTCGTTAGGTTTCAAAAGCGCCTAATGTATTGATTCTTGAACATCCCACCATATACACAACATTCTCTTATTCAAGCTCAGCTCAAAGGTAAAAGGGACAGGTTGTTCGGATCACAGCATACTCTTTTCCTTACGATGTTTTCGTAGATAATTTTCTCTTCATCACCAATTATGAACCGGTACTAAAGGGGTTTTATTTCGTTCCGAGCACGCAGAAATGTACATATGATGACTTGATTAAACAGTTTTTCTTCTCTTAACTTATGAGGCATACACATGGAATTCTTAAATACCACTCCTAGTTTCCAAATATGGTCCGAAAGGGTTTGTTGAAATGAGTTAAGCTTTTCCCGATCTCTAAAGTTTTCGGAAAACGATATTGTTTTATCATAGTCTTCGCACTATAGTAATTAATCAAAGATGACTTCATAGATGGTTCTAGTTCGTTTAATCCAAAACTGCATCGGTAGCCACGATAACCTAGTGGTTATGGTCGTGGACACAGTGCCAGTGTTGTTTTCGTCGAGTCAGGGTTTCGAGACCTGATGCCACTAAAGACCCACCATGTAGAGATGCTGATGCACGTTGAATCTGGTAGAAGTCCACCCGTAGGCGTGGTATGTAAGTTTAGAGGTTCCAACTCAGGTGTGGTCCTCGTCACTTTACCGAATATTAAAATTACAAGATCCGTTACCAACAACCCTAGTGTTGCTTCTTAATTCAATGTTAATAAGCAATCACAATCGTCATTTTTTCTGTAGCATTTGTTCATTGATTGCATTCATATAAAATATAGTACCGTAAATACACTTTGTCGGTAGACCTGTTTGCACAATTACGTCTCAATCAATAATGATGTGAGGCACCTTTTCTTCAGCTAATTTAGCTGAGCTTACGTTCATAAATTCAATCATGAATGGAGACAGTTAACACATCGATCAATAACTCCCGAGACTAACCCAGAGATGGCGCTCGTAGTAAACCTGTAACCAGGTCTTTCTAGAGTACTAACCTTTGCTTGAAACGTGTCAAAATTTTAAGTCGATCAGACCAGGAAAAAGGTTTTTTGAAGTGAAGTGAAAAAGGTTTTTTCCAAGTGGGTGCCGCGATTGCTTTCGATGGAACAAAAACAGCAACGAGTCGATGATTCAGAAAGCTGTTTATCGCTATTTACTCGCAACAAAAAAGATTTCTTGCGAAAAAAAAAAAAAAAAGTTTTGGAAAAGCGTTGGAACGATTGTATCACCCTAAAAGGTGATTAACAAAAGGTGTTATGTTGATGAATAAAAAAAAAATTTGCAAAAAAAAATGTTGATTTCAATGTTAGACTCGGGAGTTATTGATCGATGTGTTATATATGTTTCAAATTAACACGTGAATACGCATTGAAATTTGAAATGACATTATCAAACAGAACTTTCCGGTGCGCCTAATAAGTCACTCAATTGAGAAAAAAAATTACTACCATCATTTATGCACTATTCCTAAGGTCGATATTTCTAGTAAGTATGAATTTATTTGAGTTGAAAACTCCTTGTTCATTTTTAAATATAATTTTTATTCTGGTATAAACAGCAACTGTTATTTTCTTTAATATATTTAGATGTGTTTGAAAATTCAGACTAGCATGTTTTGCCAGCATTTCCATTTCTATTTTATTTTTCTGCATACCCTGATTTATCTATTTAAGGAAGTATTAATAGAATCTTAAAAGCCTCTATTCTTATCGAATTAATATTACATATGCAATAAATAATTTTATCACTGATTTAATCATAGGATTCAAAATTTTTAGTTTTAAGTGTCACTTTTAGTTATATTTAAGAAAAATATCTTATTTGTAGAAGAGAAAATTATAGTTAATAAAAATTCTAATTAAATAAACTTCGCAACTATAACTACTTGATTTAATTATAATTATAATTTTTATATTATTTATATTAATAACAAAAAAGTTTTGAAAAAGGAAATAGGCTTATAATATAAATTACAGTCCATTACTTCTTAATTGATTTATATTTAGAAATCATGTCTCTTACATACGCGATTTTAAAAAGGAAATATCTATTTTACTGTGACTAATAAAATTTTAAGAAGTTATTGTGTGATACTTTTCTTTATATTCTAGTTTAAAATTTTCAAATAATAATATCTAAGAACACAATAAACTCTAATTTGTTTAATAACTTTTGAAACAATTTCTGTTTTTTCGGATTTTCTACAATGCATTATGTGAATGTATTAATACTTTATATTCTAATTAAAATGTAAGAAATACAACATAAAATAAGAAGAGTTTTGATTACTGTAAACTAATTTCATTGAACCAGGACATCATTATTTTTCACCAACCGTGAAACTAGAATCCAAAATAGGGTTTAGAGAATATTTTTATAATTATGTTTTTAAATGTTTGATAGCTTATTGTAATATAAAGAGAAATAATTTTAAAAATTTATTTATTTTCGTTTTGAAAGTAAGAAAAAAAATAAGATTAATTATATAAAAATAGAAAAGATATACAGTATTATTAAGAATAATTTGACGTTCCATTATCTTACATTTTCAGTCTTTTTCTATGGATGAGTAATAATTCTGGAATGATGGACAAAACTAATTAACACTAATAAAATTAGTTTTCTTTAGTCATACTTAAATATTTTCTTATTACATAAAGGTATTCTTAAGTTGTTCATATAATCTGAAAAAGTCCTGTTCATATGTTTAACTTCCTTAAGTAAGAACCTCCATCTCTTTTGCTTCAAAAGCAAGAATATTAGAAATAAGATTATAGAGAAATCAAATAAATAAGAATATTTTCTGTTTATATATATATATATATATATATATATATATATATATATATATAGAGAGAGAGAGAGAGAGAGAGAGAGAAAATGGAATAGTAAGAAAAATCAAGAAAAATTAAAAATTTTGCAACAGTAAGCTAAAGAATAAATTTACTTGAGGTAGTTAAGAAATATTTTATGCATATTTTATATAATTTTATTAGTTATTTAAAATTTAATCTTTTAAATTTTCTTGTTACTTTTAGAAATTATCGCTGACAAGAGAGTGTAAATGGCTATTTAAAGTTGTTCCTTTTATCAAGCTTTACATAATTTTGTCTCCTATCTTTAATCAATGATCTTCACTTTAATCAAGGATGTGATACTGTGATCTAGATAGCACAAAGAATTTTCCTTGTTGAAAAACAGGAAATTAACTCTTTTAAGGAGAAAAAGAAAGTAACGTTGTAACGATTTTATCATAACACTAATAAATTTTTTTCACATTACAAAAGATGTTAATATAATTAACAAAAAGAACATTAACCAAAAATCCCATTTTAAAAACATTTTACGCAATTACTCGTTTCTTAGCGGAAAATTAAATAGATAAGTGCATTTTTTCTTCCTGTTACTTAAGTAGAATTTACTGACATATACCTAAAAATATAATCTAAGTTAAAAGCTCAAAAACACGAGCGATGAAGAAAGTACTACTTCTACTGCTTAGCCCCCTTCACATTGTATCTTTTTTATCAAAGACTTTGCTCGAAAGTTATGATGAGGTTGTTAGGAAAGAAGAGACTTGACAAGAGAAAGTTATCACCTGACATCAAGTTATGAGTTGCAAGCGATTTAATGGCAACAGTTTGGGACCAAACACATCGATGGAATAGTGAGAATCATTTATTTCTGCCTTCTTCATCTAATGATAAATACAAACAGTGTTTTATAATAGTCTTTACCTTTCCAGAAAGTAATAATCATGTATACTACTAAGAAGTATAAAAATAGGCTTTAAATTTCATAAAAAAATTGCTAGACAGTATGGATTGTTTTTTTTTGTAATACTTTTACAAAAAAGAAAACTTAGTTTATGGAAAATATTATAATATACAAGAAGAAATGCTACAAGTAAGTCTATATAAAATTAAATATTTTAATATTAATAGTAACTCTATCTTAAAATTTAATGGAATGAATTTTAAGGAAATTCAGGAAAGCACGAAACGTGTATTGCGAATAAATCTATGTAGAAATTACGAATTTTATATGTTGAATAAAACATCAATGCACATTTTTAATAAAATATATTTAAAAAGTTAAGATTTTGCCAACTTTATATGGAATATATATTTATTAATATACATTTAAGCATTTTTTAAACAAACATTTATATGTCGAAAGCACATTTAGATCTGCATAAGCATATTTAAATTTTACACTGTCTTAGCAAATTACACTTAAATAAAGAAATAAATTTTATTGAGAGGCATTTAAATAAATTATCTATAAAATTTAATATCATACTATGGAGATGTCAGCTATTCAAAAATACTTACTTTTTAATAAAAATGACTCTATTCGAATTAAATCTAAAATGTCTCCATTAATTATTTAAGTATTGCTATCGAATAAGATTTTACTTTGAATTCAATTAAAACTTCAGAAAAATATAAGTATAGATAGCTTATATATATATTTAAGGAATAGTGAAACAAATTATACGGTTAAATTTGGGAGACAAAATCAGTTTCAAACTTAAAAAACTATTAAGAATGTTATAAAATTGTAAGATTTTAGACTTAAACATTTTTTATAATTCTGCTTTAAAGCAAGCCTTTTTAAGATACTTTGTCCTTAAATTTCCTTCCGTGACTTCATTTCTTCTTACTCAAACAAAAATTACGTTCATCGGGTCTTTCATTCATTCTGTTTAAAAACATCCGTTAATAGTGACTATGATTATTTACAGACGATAAAATAGTCAAGAATTAAAGTTACTTCACCAAACCGTCTTCAAAACAACAAAAGATGTTTTTTTTTTATTTTCTTCTCAGATATCTCAAAATTTTCCTTAATTTTTGAAATAATCATTTACTGAACTTACTTTCCCTTCAGGATTGATTCTTCTCACCGAACAAACATTTCAACATGTACATGTAACGGTTTCTCTACTTTTAAACGTTGAATAACCCAAAGAGATCTCAGAAATATTGGTCTTCGTGTTAAATCCTCAGTACCGTCTTAAACCGATCCCTACATCCCATAATACATTGAAATCTCCTTTTACATGGAGAATAGCGTTCCCTGGGCAATTATTTCCCCACGAAATCCTTCCCGCGAATTCTCCCAGGATAAGGCCGTCCCGCGATCGGACCGGTGGCAAATCTCTGTCGTCCCATAATATCCCCTAAGCTCACCTGATGCCTCAGTCTGGACTCATAAACATTAATGTTATATAAAGCTACCTTATTTACTGCGATTTCCTTCTGGTAGGCCGTAGGATTAATCGCTATGGCCATTAGCTTGTCTTTGTTATGGACACTTGGCCACGTGTCCTCTGGAACGTCTTTGTCAGTTGGGTCGATAGGGTAGCCTTTGCATTCCCTAGGCATATCTGAATTTGGAAATACTAATATATGTGAGTTCGATAAAATCTAGGTTTTATTATTTGGGATTCAACAACATTTTATACGATGACTTGACCAAATTGTATGAATAAAACAATTTTCCCCGAAACCATTTCCCATCGTCTCTCTTTTCGATTGTAGTAAGGAAACAGTGATTAATTTAAAACACAGTGTATATAAGTTACTAAATATTCCTCTGTCATGAAATTTCAATATGGGACCCGATATTAATATGTGAGTTACATGTATTAAAATATATATGATTGCTCAATTTAAAATCTTGCAATAATTATCTTGTAATATTGTACTTAAACAGAATAACAGAACGTGCATGTAGAGGTTTTATTCCCTAATAAAATTTAATAATCTTGCTTAGAAAATGTAAATTCAATCAAACAGATTCCAAATAAAGACTTTTCTTTTCTTATTATTTGAGTTTTAATCGATATAAATGTCAATATGGTTTAAAATTTGTGCAAAGCATGAATCTTTTTTTTATGTTTCTTTACTTGTGAAATCCTCGAATAAATTATTGAAGACACAATAAAAACTGCAAGTTTTATATAAAAAGACATATTATAATATTTACTTGTACACATACAGTACGTCACTCCCATATTACTATATTGACATATAAGATACATTCGAGCAAAGAAATACCAGCCACTAGACAAAAAATGAATAATTCAGAAAGTAGTAAATACCTATAGCTTAAAATTGCAATAAATTTAAGCAATTTTTTATTTTAGATATAAAATCTGATTAATTTCGGCATGATAACTGAAAGGATTGATAAATTTCCAATAAATAACTCGATTTATAAATTTTCTTTTATATCGCTTCAGTTTTCAAAATTTTGAGAGAAAAACTATTTTTCAAAATCAAAATATCTTATGCTTCTCTAAAAGAATTCTGTTCAATGTTAAACATTTCCGAACAGGTTGATTAATCACAATATTTATACGAATAATGTCATTGATTAGATCATTTATAAAAGAAAATAAGATAATACATATTCCGGAAGAATTAAAAAGAAGTTATTGATTATTTTCTGTTTTATTCTATAAAATATTTGACCAACAATAAGAAATTAACCGTCATTATATACTCCTTAGTGACTCCTTACTGTATTCCTAGGATATTTATTATACCCAAGTTATTTTTTTAATTTTACAGTATTCATCTCATTATTGATGCATAACGTTATTCAGGACTTTATTTTTTTTATTTACCAGAGCTGCCACCTTTTTGAATCTCTGGATGGTTTTTTGAATGTTATTCATACGTCATCCATACTTACTCATTTTAGTTATTCTTCATTTGACAAATTACTGTCCAGTTTCCTTTTGCCTACTTTTCTTTACTTCTAGCACTCTATTTGTATCCGTTAAAAAACTAACAAAGCATCGATTTCAATTCTAAAATGCATTTAATGATTTTTTTTTTCGTTCAATAATATGTTAAGTATATAATGCTTATTTTATAAGTGTGCAATTAATTGTATAAAGTTATTTAGGAGGTATACTTCCATTTCTTTTGCCATTCAATACTTTTTAAAAAATATGTAATTATCAAATATATCTTTTAACTGAATTTAATTTCTTATTTTAATGAAATTTAGAGGAAAACAATCAATGTTTTAGTGACACTAAAATAAGATATCATACATCATTGTTTCCTAACCTTAAAATCCAAAGTCAAAAACAAAAGGAAGAATACTTATAGTTTCGGGATTTACACGTGTATTGCTTATTTTGAATCTCAGAAATTTCTAAAACTAGTTTTCTTATTTTCATATCCAAGGCTTCTTTCCATTTTCATTCGACTGAAAAACACAAGAAGCCTCATACATTCAGATACAGGAAGAAGGATGGAACTCATATTCAGTACGGAATATCATCTATCGTTTGATTAAGGGGGTAAGCATCTCCTTGTGGATTACCTTTTGACATTCTATCATATATCCAACTGAATTTCTTTAGGCGTCTCAGGTTTTTGTTCAAGGTAGGGTTATCTCGAGAAGTTTTCCTCTCTGAGTGAATTTTTTGAAGAAAAGAGTTCAACATTTCTTTGTAAAAGAATAATAAACTTATTTTTTAAAAAAACAGAGGAAATTTTTTATTTTCTACAAAACATGTAAAACAATTGATGTATGTGGAAAATTCCAGAGTTATATTTTTTTCTAAAAAATAATGGCCTTATAAACAAAGAAGTTACAGTAAAATACTATTTGTTAGTGCATGTTTGAATCTTATAATTATAAAATAAATTACTATAACTCTTGCTGTGAAAATGAAGCAAAATTATGTGCAAAGTGCCTACTTTAATTTCTTGTTTTATCTTTAGTTTAGCTAGAAAATGAAACACTTTATAGCTGATCAGTGGAAGTATAATCCATGACTGTTTTTTTAATCAAGTGAATAATATCTGTATATTTATAAGAATTCATAGCTTTCGATAAAAATTTACTTATATTGGGAAACTTAATTTCGATTTGAACTCCGATGTAAATTAAGACTCTTATTTTTAAATAAAAAAACTCTTTCAAAGAAAATTAACTTTATTTTTTATCCACTGTTTCTTAAATTAGAATGTTTATTATCCTCCATTTTTTCTGAATCACTGCTGCTCGCGTAAGAATACCTTATTTATTCTTAATTGGAAATGTTCCAAATGCTCCACACGTGTTATTTCTTAATTGAATTAATTAATTTTATGTTAAAAACTTTTTTTGTATTAATTGTATACGATCTTACTTACACATTTACTTAAAATGTAGTTTTTAAAGTTACATTGTATTATGTGTTTTAAACATTAGAATAGGTTTCCAATTCTACCAAACACTTAATTTTATTAATGTAAACAGTTAAAAAAGTTATAGTACTGTGTTTCTTTTACCGAAAGGCCCTCATGACATTAGTAAATGAGTTTAAAGAATAGTATGAATAGACGAGTTTTTATTAATGTGAACAATTAAAATAGTTGTAGTACTGTGTTTCGTTTAATGAATGACCCTCAAAACATGAGCCCTTATTCTTCCCATGTAAACTATTCAGATATACTCTGTTGAATGGATTGAAGTGCTAATAATGACTTAAAAGGAATATTCATAAAGCTATCAATCATCTATTATTTAATTTTACAAAGAATATTTAACAAATTCTTAAAATTTTTATTTCGCCTAGTAAAATGTCTCATACTTCTTAACTATGTTATATTTTCAGCTGACTTTATCGCATGTTATATTTCCTAAAATTCTCTATCTGTCTGAAATAAATTTGGAATTTGTCAAAATTCATTTAGGAATGTCAACAATACAACAATATTTTCAATAAATTTATCATTATTATTAGCTTACAAACGTACCGAAACATAATTTTTCATCTTATCTTTTTCAATACGTTTTTATCAATTGTTTCCTTTTGATTTGTTTTTATTTAACACATTTCTGTGTCCACAAATTTTATTTTATGGGATAAATAGCAGTTAAGATTATTTCGAATTAAATTATTATAGGTATCAAAAATTAGGTTTCTTGGAAATGGTAATGCATTTTAATAGTTTCTTTTCCATGTTTGAATCTTTTTCTGCTCGTGATCTATAAATAAATATCTATATATAAATCCAAGTTTATACTACATGCGTGCTTCAATTTTATATTTAAGGAAATCTACGAAATTCTAAAATTTATTTTAATGTCACAACCGCATTTATAAAAATTATGTTCTTTATTCATTAACTAACAAAATGCCATATAATTTTTGAGGACCATTTTGTACTTGAGATTTCTCCTCCTGAAAGAGACAAAACATGTTAAATTTAAGTAATGTGTACTTAATGTGTTAGACTGCAGAAAGATACCTTTACGGTTAAATCACAACATTTAGTTCTACACGAAATAAATAAAAACAAAGAGCAAAACGTAATTTTTCTCTTTATAAATAAGCTAACCAATCAGTTTTATAATTTATATCATAAAAGTACCATGTAAAAAGTTTCATACTTTCCAGAATTATTTCAAAGATTACGATGAAAAAGTCGCGACATTCCATTTCCCATACATTTGGGTGCAAAAAGGAATCCCGACATTCCTTGAACTTTAAGAAAATAAAGGCTTTATTTTTATATATTTAAACATTATTTGTATAACTCACTTTGAAAACAATAATTTTTTTGAGAATATTTTGACTTGTACAGTTTCGTCGCTGGATGTCAAGTTATCACTCATATTTATTAAAGCAAATGATCAAACAATTTCTCTGGGCAGTAGCTTGAATAAATGCATAATAAAATACCCTTTTTGTGATAAACGATTATGCGTTTTTGACCTTCAATGCACATGTTCCTATTTGTTAGTGTCCCTCAATAACTCCTTAGCTAAGTAATCGCAATTTCTATTCACACCTTTTCCTTAATAAGCGTCAGCGAAGCTGCTTATTACAGCAGACATCAGCCCGATTATGCGTAGGCCTAGAGTGCATCTATCAAAGCGTAATATCTCTAGTAATGAACTCGTAGTGCTGAACCTCCAGTTTCGACGCAAACGACATTAATGTGTCCCTATTTCATGGAATTAGTTCCTAACATGTGTCATTAATATCCCAACACCTGGCATTCCGATATTCACCTACCTGAGGGTGACCCAAGTTAGCACAACCGCAAAGGAGCTGGGGGTACATTAGTTGATTGATAACACTTGCCTACTGGCTAACACTCATTAACTGCTAACGTATGTGCTCAACTTCAGCCAGAGGGGATGTCTCCGAAATGACAGCTCGACTGATTGGATGTGTCACGATTGATTGATTGGTTTTTGAAACGAGCCAATAGAGGGGACTCGAGATCCTTTCGACTAAGCATATCTTACATTTCAGGTAATATGTGAGATGCTGTTAATATACTGTCAATACCATATTAATACCATGTTTGTTTCTGAGTAAATGTATGTTTCATTCCACATATATATTTATATTAGTCTGAAACAATGGTTGCACTAAAAACAACACGCTGAAAATAAATCGGTTACCTTAACAAAAGAAAGTAATATTTGCGGTCATTGTTTTCGTAAATTCCATTATGCCTTAAAATTTGACAGAGGTTACTCTGAAGTGAAAAAGTAAATTATGTTTATTATTTATCTAATATAATTTATATTAATTACAATTAAAAGTTTTTCATAACATAATGTAGTCCCTTCTTTATACCTATATCCATTGAAACATGATAAGCAAATCACATTAATTTTTTCACTTTATGCTAAAATTAATTAGAATGTTGTAAAAAATAGAATATGTAATAAACAATCTCATTAATTTTATTAATGCTTATTAAATATTCTTATTTGTTACAAAATAAGAAAATTTAATAAACACTGTAGAGCAAAAGATTACATGAATAATTTCAAAGTAACTGAAATTGCTTACAAAGAATTCTTAATAGAGAATTCAGAATATCTGATCACAAAGGTAAACCAAAAAGAATAAGATATCTTTCAGACATAAATATTTTATTTTTTTTTTACTTCTATGCATTCAGACTAAAAGCATATTGTCACAATATGACATACGGGAAAAGTAAAGTGACAGTGGGGTACTATGGTTGCTGCTGAAACAGGAAAAACACACATATATCCTTTCTTTACTAAGAATTCTTTTGTTAGATAAAAGCTTAGGAAATTTAAATACTTTTACTTCGTTTAACGTTAAACCCATATACTGATAGCGGCAGAATCTGACTTTGGAGGAAAATAATAGAGATGGGTTTAGTATTTGTAGTCAAGTATCTTTTGAAATCTGAAATTGGTTACATATATATATAAATATATATATATACCACCAAAACATGCATTATTTTAGAAAGTGTTACATAAATTATTAATGAAAGGTACCAATTTCAGATTTCAAAAGAAGCTAAATTTATTTGAGCTTAACTCTATGAATTTAAAAATAGGAATGTATAAGTGAAGACACTCATGTATCAAATACTCTTGACATAATCTATATGAATAAAATTGTATTGTATGTAAAGATAAGTCAAATTTGGCTATAAATGAACTGATCTCTATGCTTTGATATTACTTACCTCATAATTAAATCAATAATTAATTTAATTGTTTGAACTATAATTGTACTTTTTAAACGAACTGAACAAATCTTATATTATTTTTTAGAAATATAATATTTTCTTTCCTTGACCTCAAAAATATTTCTTTTTTAACTCCGCCTTGAATGTTTGTTCTTTTAAGTACTTTATTACATCTGAAACAATGAATAAGTATTGTGCATTGGTGCATATCTAATTTAAAACTTAAACATTTTTGCAATGATCAGTTGTAGGTAAGATCGAGAATTTGCAATTTATTGAATTGCTATTGCTTTCAGTTTAATAGCATTCGAAAATTATTAACTACAGCATTTTTTTTATAAATGGAAATATTTTAATTTAACCTTACACTTTAGAGTTTTTCTTGATTTTTTAATTAATAATTATTAATTATTTCTAGCTTTTTAAAAGTATTACCCTCTGCGTAAGTTGTTGCAGCACTTGGATGAAGAACGTTATTTTACGAAATTAATTATATACTTTATAATAAGTAATGACATTTTCTGAAGAGTATTTACTTTTCATTAATGAAAAGTGTAATTTAAATAGTGTTTAAAATTAAATGTAATTTTAAATGAATTTTATTTAATGTGTTTAAAAACATTTAACTTCAGTATATATTGTTTCTAAATATTTTGTGTTTTTCATTAAATCAAATACATTTTAGAAACCGACGTTCACCATAATCTGAAAGTCATAAATATTAAAATTTGTAAGATCAATTATTTAAAATTAAATAATTTTCAGTCGTATGTTAAAAAAATCGATAAAATTAAAAATGTAATTTTCTAAACAAATTGTTTCTAGCAGATGATCTATTTCGCTATAGATAAATTTTCAAAAGAAATCCCGATATTTTAGATATTTATGATTGTATGATACTCTAATTATTAGTACAGTTTATTCTACTTTACATAATAAATAAATAAAATAATAATCAAATCATTAAATATTCTCAGAATGAATTCATTGAATTATAATACAACTGTATATAATTCATAATAATAACAACTGTATTATTTTTCTTCTAACCTTAGAATTTCAAGTATTTAAACAAAATGTTAAGATTCTGTCTACATTTTCAGATTTTTCCTTTTCCTTTTTTTTTTTCTATTTGAATATATAACCATTCATGAAACACGTAAGTAAATCAAAAGCTCCTAGTAAAGTAAATTTTTAAAAAATACATCAATAACGAAATCTAATAAAGTTCAAATAAAGTCACATGGTGTTTCAAACAAATATGCTTAAATAATTTAAAATCCGAAATTGAAGCACATGGAGAAAAATTTCAACAAACAAACAAGTAATTATATGTTAGATTCTACACTTGAGAGAATCAAAATTTTCTCAAACACGCTGGTCCAACAAACTTTTTAAAATTTTTATACTTTCAGTCTGTTTTATTTTGAAATTTTACAACTAATTTTAAAAACACTTTCTATCAATTTAACTTAGTTTATTCAATTTATGTGATAAATTAGAAATTTTTTTAAATGAATTCACACAACAAATGGTACATAAAAATAATTACGTCAGAATCAACATAATGAAATAAGTTTTGATGAATAATAATTTTATTTTTCATTGAATTTATAATTTAATGACTTATACTACTTGTATGAAAGAAAATAAATTTAAATGAAATTTCCAAAAAAAATATTTACTTAATATTTATTTTTTCCCTTTACTTTATTATATTTTTAATTATCATTCATATCAACCTCTAAAAATCTTACACCAACCATATTTGAATACAATGTATTTGGGAGATAAATAGTAAAAATTGTTGTTTAATAAATTATATATATTTATATATATATATATTGCTAAGTAAATTTGTGGAATAAAAATAATGTATACTTAAAATGTATTAATTTATCTAATTAATAAAGCATGAAAAAGCATTAACTCTTATAAATCTACACATAATCTAAGAATCATTAAAGAAAAGTACTTTTAATTAATGTATTAGGTTTTATTTAATAATTTTGCTCTATTAATGTAGAATTCAAGTACTTAATAATGTAGAGGGAGAAATACATTTCTGATCTATGAAGTTTTACCAAAATCACACTTATTTTATAGTAACTCATATTTTAAAGAGAAAAATATCCATACACACACACACATACATATATATATATATATATATAT
>BMAW01083920.1:421216-436578 GCA_019974015.1 Nephila pilipes | reverse complement strand
ATTAAACTAGAAAAAAAAAGAAATAAAACTCTAAATTCAATATTAAGTAATTACAATACATAAATTTATAGATTAAAAATCAGACAAATTTGAAATATAAATATTTAATACTATCAAAAACTTAATAGGACTATGGATACATACATACACACACACACACACACACACACACATATATATATATATAAATTATAAATTAGTATGTTCTGGTTATCTAATTATAAACTGAAATATTAAAAATCAAAATCATACTATAGGAAAAAGAAATTTAAAGACAAAACTGAAAATGCTTTGATAAATGAAATCAACTAATAATAGATGTTTAAAGAAACAAGGATATAAAGCAATAAGTAATGTTGTTTCAGGCTTTGGACTTCAAATGTGTGACTAATTTGGTTTTGAATTTAGAATAGTAGGAATCTAATAAATATTTCCTTATTTAAATACATTAGTTTTAATACATCTTTTTTTTTTTTTATTTTTTATTTATTTAAAGTAATATCTCAAATTTGTTTGGAAATTTGGACGAGATAAGATATTATATTATCTTTGTATGAATTTCCTGATTCTTATAATTAAAAGCTTTCCTCTGCAAAAAATCAGTTTTTAATAATTAATTTACTAATTTTTTTCAAAACTTTTAATAGATTTTCTAATATCTTCTTACGTCTATTGCAAAATTGCTGGTAGAGTAAAAGTAAACTATTAATGGGTAAAAACAAATAATAGTTTGACTTAAGTCTTATCAAAAGATGTATTTTATCGTGAACTTTATTCTTCGTGCTTTGTAGTTGGGGAATATTTTCACTGCAGGTTCTATCTTGGGAATCTCTCTAATTAAGACAACATCACACGCAAAAAAATTCCTTTTTTTTCATAATATGATTATCTTCTGGAATACAGTCTTATCTTAATTCGCATCACGCATAACGAAAACCATTTTTGGAGCTATATCCTTGACATAGCAGATAAACTATGGATAACAAAAATTTCCCAGTGTTCTTTTACTCACGTGTAAGATACTGGGAAATCTCGATTGCTACATTACTTAGAAACATATAATTTAAAAGAGTTTAAGACCGATAAATATTTGGATTCTTTTTTTTATCATGTAAAGCTGAAACTTACATCTTTGTTCAATTGATGACATGAGAGTACTCTGAGTGGATGAAGCTAGGAGTTACATATACTTTCATCTAAAGTTTTTCCGTTTTATTTCGCATATTTCTTTTTTCACTTTTTCAAGATGTCGAGAGAAATAACCAAAAGTTTATTCTTCTTAACGGATCCTCCGTCTAAAACGTATTTGATCAATTTTAACTAAACCCTTATATTTAATACATAAATCTTTTATATAAAGAAATTTAAGTATTTTATATCTGATACGTAATATTTTCTATATACAATATAAACTGAAATATCGTTTTGAGACTTGTAATGTTTAATACAGTCCATACCATACCATTTAATCACTATTATATTCATGCTAATATTTCTAGTAATTCTCTGATAATAAATTTCAAAGCTCAATTTAATTCTGAAGAGCGATTCAAGAAAGCTCCCATTACTTTGCAATGGAATTGCCGGTAAGTATAATGGCAAAGTATTGTATCTGGACAAAGACATAATATTGCTATTCAAGTTTGAATAAACAGTCATACCAATACGAGGAAGTCTCTAAAGTCAACTGATTGCTTTGGAACGGACTCTAATGTTCTTTCAAAGAAAATGGATATTAAATGGCTTGCAAATTGGATTTCTGGAACTGACCTCGCTTTACAGTTGGAGAAACGATAAACTGCATTTCAGTAGTATAACAAAGATGACTATTTTCGTTGTGCAAGTAATGTTTTATCCGTACTAAATGAAATGGTTTCAAAATTTATGTTTCTTCAAAAAAATGATTACATTAACAATAATGATTTTAACTGTTGATGTATGCAGCAATAATTTATAGTTATAAAAAAATAGGGTGTTCTTGAACAAGAAACAAATTTATGATTATAGATTTGAAATAGAAAGGTTTATTGATTTACCGTAGCACTGATATTGTACCAATGAAATTGATTCTTGAAAATAAATGAGCAAAAAAACTATATAAGAACATTTTGCTATTTTTATATAAATGATTACTTACTTTACTTGAATACAAAGCCTTTTAAAAAATTCCTAATTTAAAAAATAAATCCATAGCTCACATTACAATCGTTATAGTCCTATATTTAAGAACATGTTTACTTAAATTTAAATAATTACATAAATACCAATATAATAAAGTTATTCATTTTCAATAATATTTTGCTTATAAAGTTACCATAAGCGTAACCATATTACAACATATTGCATGCAATTATAATATAATATATTGCATCATACATGTTCCAGGAGGCACGAAACAGACGATTTTAAACTATTTTAAAGCATTATTAACAGACTATTTTAAAGCAGGAATAAAACAACGTTAAACATTATTAAAAATATTTAAATGTTGTAAAGTGTCCTCTAAAATTTATAAAGGATTATCTTTATGAAAAAATTTAGTATTGGTTATAAATGATGTCGAGATATTTTCTCATGATATTAATAAGGAAATATGTTAATTAGTGTTTTTAAGTGTTGCAATCAGGACAGTGTGCTACGAATTTGAATATATATATATATATATATATATATATATATATATATATATATATATATATATATATGTGTGTGTGTGTGTGTATGTGTGTGTGTGTAGACTTCTAAAACTTTATTTTACTAAATTAATTGATGCTATATAACAATTAAACATTTATTAGAAACCGGGTATAACATATAATGCGTTAAGACAGAGTTTTAGAGAGAGAGAGAGTAGAAGATCATTATATTTTCATTTAAAGTATCACTTTGGTTGTTTCATCTCATTTATATTCCCTGGGTATTTTTAAAGATTATGAGTTACAATATTTTACTATGCGTATCTTTAACGACCTATATTTTTAAATAATAAATAATTATTTTACACTTCTTGAATATATATCCGAGAATTAATAGTTCAAACATATGCAAAATAAATATTTCCTGGGTAATTATTTCCCTAGATTTTCATATACTACCTGTATGAAAGAGAAATTATGAATCTTTAAATCTTTAACAAAGTAAAATGTAGTGAGACATTCTTTAAAATTGGTCTTTAAATTTAACACAAGGAGTATAACACACATACTAATTCAGAAAATAATTCAAACATGTACAATTGGATTTTTTGTGTCCTGTAATCAATATTGTGGCTTTAAATAACTTTTTCTTCGCAGAACACCGTTGAAAAATGGAAAGAAATTATAATATATATATATATATATATATATATATATATATATATATATATATAATCGAAAAAATAAAGATTGTGAAGAATATAACGTTTAGAAGAAGAAATCAGAAAATATTTTTCCAGTATTATAGAAAAGTTTCATATCTGCGATTCCGCAGATACCAAGTTTTGCTAATATTTGATATTGAGTCTTCTCTTTGCTCAAATTTCGGAAATATGTCTGTAATGCGAGAAATAGTTTTTTTATGACTGCTGTTTCTCAATAAGGCTACTAAAAAGATTCTTTACTGGTAAGGAAGGAAGTAAATTTGTTAGGTAATCTTTTTTGATATATATATTTAAAATAGCTATTGAATTATGTATTTTGAAGTTATTTGCATTTTAAACATATTATGTTTTTGATGTTTTCAATATTGATAGAAATAAAATCAGAAGTTGTATTCATGAATTATTACTAATTTAATTTTAAACACATTTAAAGAATATATGGCTGAAATATTTGTTTAAATTAATTTCAATATTAAATGCAATTTTTGGGTTTGAGAATAAATTGTTATTTTGCATTTATATTTCTGAATAAAAATTACATCACTTCTTTTAAATAAGAAAATTATTTGAAAATTTGTTTCTCATTACGATATTGATTTAACTCAGGAGAATGCCTACTACAATCCTATTCACGGAAATAAAAACTTTGTTTTGCTGAAAAATTTGGAGCAGAATATTTTTGTCTATGTTCCTCTCAAAGTATATTTGAACAATACTATGAACCTGAAGATCGTTACTGAGAAAGGTTGAAAGGTAAATAGAAAGTTGTTCGTAATATAAAAAAATGAAACTTCAAGCAAGTCCACGATTTCTAAGAAACGGGTTTTCTTTTTTAGAGAGTTTTTTAAAGTTCCCATTTTTTTTCTTTTTCTGTTTAACTTTCCTAATGAGCTCTATAGTAAATAAAAAATTATAGGTAATTTACACTTCTTACATCCAATATTAGTAATAAACAAATCTTCATCGCTTTGAAACTTTCCACGTGTAATTACCGGAATGAATTATAAAAAAAGTAATCAAATTTTTAAGAAATTATCTGATTAAAACAATAATAATAGTACAATAAATGAACACAAAAGCATTAGTGATAATACGACTAACACAGTTTTGGAAAATGCTTCATAAACTTAGTTATTTTTCACATCCCAGATACACAGAAAACTCTGCATGAAAGGATCCTCCCTTCAACTGTTGGAGAAAATCGTGTATATCACATTTTTATCACCTATAAATTTCTTCAAAATACCTTTCCCTCCTCAAATTTATCTTTCATTAGTAGCTAATAGTTTTCTTTCATTATGCTAGATTCAAGCATTATGCAAAACATTATAAGAAATTATTTCTTTGATTCTAATGTAAGTTCCCCAAAAATGTTTTCTTTTTGTCTTCTTACTCAAATGTTTCTGAGATGAGAGCTCCTCATCTAACCACTCTATATGCTTGAAACTTTACGTAAGTACAGCAAAGTACTCAAAATAAAATATATAAAGTGTTGCATTCATAATTCAAATCTAGATGGTATGGAAATCGCTTCGCCGGCGACACATTGGGTTAGTGACAGACTGATGACAGCAATAAAATTTATTGTGTAGAATGATATCAAATAGCTCATCTCGTTCCACTGAAAGGTAGCTGTGACACGTCTGTTATCACATACATAGAGGGTGTATTTTGAATACGATAAAACCAATTTTATTGTAGAAGGCAGGGTTTTGATCTCTTACGGAGACAATAATCCCAAAAGAATTTCAGTTTTATATAGCTTCGTTGCATTCAGGTTATCCTTTCCTTTCTTGATTGTGTCAGATTCGTAAATTACAATGCATAACTACTTAAGAAAAAAATCCCATTTTACGTAAATAAGTTTTAACTAATTTTTTGTAAATATATATTTTCTAAGATATTTTTTTAAGAAAATGCCTAGATGGGGGCTTACGATTGAGGAGGCACTTGCTTTGCTTGAAGAATTCTCTTCTAATGGTTCTGAGTTATCTTCAGAAACAAGGGGTGAAGAAGATGTCACTGCAATCTTAGAAGAGAATTTGAATATTATCCATTCATCTGAAGACATTCAATCTCAACCTTAGCCAACTACTTTGCAATCAATCACCTGGAAGATTAAAAAAAAAACATGTTTTAACTCAAATTCCTGCAATTTCAAGTAGGATAGGTAATTCTGAGAAGTACTTGCTTTGACAAATCAATCTCTAACCGAACTTTCCCCCTTTTTTTCCGCATGAATATGATTGAAAGCATAATCTTTCTAATTAATTTATATGTGACACAGATGCAACAGCTCTTCTCATATTTAGAAGTCACAAAACTCGTAAAGTTCTTGCGATCAACATTTTAATGGGAATAAAACGAATGCCCAGTTTTTGGGATTACTGGTCGTCTGAAACCGAAATGAATGATGCCTGTCAAGAGGCTTTTGTGAATTTTAGCAAACCTGCATTTGAATTGCAATGAAATGCAGCCAAAAAGATGATATCTAGAATGTAACAAACTTTATAAATTGGGTCCATTAATTTCTTAATTGCCCTCCAAATTTTTATCTCTTGTACATACAAGCAAAAACCGAGCTGTGGATGAATTTATGATTAAATTTAAAGGACGTAGCAGCTTCGAGCAATCTATACCTAAAAACCCATACTGCGAACTTACAAGATAACGAAGCGTTGCGATGAGCTTCGGTTTACATGTCAGTTTCAAATGTATATAGAAAATACTGGTGAGTTCACCGAAAAACACTTTCGTATAATAATCGTAAAGGACTTTGTGTGAACATATATTTAACAAAAATCACAAGCTTGTTATGGGCAACTGTTTCTGTTCATGTAATTTATTTGGGTTCCTCTAAATTAAAAAGTATATTTTTTTATGAAAAATTGTAAATATGTTTCAATTAATTGATTCTTTTTGGCACATATTATCAATCTTAAAAGTAAAAATACTTCATAAAGTCTTAATTTCTTAAACACATTTTGTTATCCTATTATTTCAGAAATTAACTAAAATAACGCAATTTCTTATCTAAGTATTTATTAATTTATTATTTCTTAGAAAGATTACGGAATAGAGAGTTCATAAATAAGATGTCTTACAAGGGTAGTGGCATATAATATATACCGGATGCTAAAAATAAGGAAATAAATAAATATTAACTTTATCGCTTGATAACGCGTCATTTTAATATTATTAAGCGATACTACATGAATTTTAGTACATATTTATTGGTTTTTTTTTACATACTGCCCCTCAGAGGGTTAATTACATGCAATGATAATTCTAAAACCTCAAATGTTACTTGGTATATTACATTCTACAATAATCAGAATTTGTGGTTAAATTACTGCATTATTATGTCTAAAAGTTTGATAAACTAATATAATTCACTTATGTTCAAGTAGAAACTTGTATTAAATTTACTCTAATCATGTTATTAATATAATTGCCTAAATTCAGTTTTAAATCGTATTTAATTATTGAAATGGTAGGAAGATAAATCTATCATATTAACCTGTACTAATTTTCTGATATCTTTAAATATGCTACTTGATCACCTACAGCTCTTTCCCAAGTTCATGAAATCGTAGATCTTTGTAAAGGTAATTTGATGTGAGAATTAATATAGCACGGATTCAGGCGACAACCTCATCAGACATAAACTAGTTTGTCAATCTATTAAACAAATTCCACCACATCCTTGGCTAATCAAATCCCAAGCGTGAACTTCAGTCATATCTTCAAATTCGAATTGATAGACTGGTAATGTGTTTTGACAAAACTATCTTCCTAGTACCTCTTATTCAATTAATTTTCAAATCATGGTTTCAATTAAGTTATATTTGCCTAATTCAATCAAGTTTTCAATTTTTAGTGGCATATTAGCATTTTACTAACCTCATGGTTTATTGAGATCTACTAAGAGATCTAAAATTTTATATATATATAAGATATTCTTACTCAAATCGAGAACTCGATATAATTTCATATTCCATGCTATCGGTTATGTTAATTTGATACAGGATATGCAATTAGAGTAAATGTATATGCATGTTTCCTAGTTTAGATGAAGAGGGAAATAAATATTTCGGAATTTATATTAAAGATTAAGTGCTTTCTTAAAATATAATGCTGTTCAAATTGGAATTTAAAGACTTTTTTGAGCATTCTCTGATTTAAAAATTTTTATGAATTTTGTATTCATCAAATAATATTAATAAAAATCTCAAAAAAGAAATTAGAATTACTTTTTGAATTCACTTTTGTTAAATGTTTATTGTTTGCACGTTTTCTTAAATTATGCAAAAGTAAAAAAAATATTTCATAAAATGCATTAAAATTTTAGAGGTTCTTAAAAAAGCAATTATCATCCAATTACAGCTTTGAGTTATTATAAAATTACGCAAGATTAATATAATTTTTAAAAAGTTTATTTATGAATTTTTAGATAATTAAATGAAAAATATAAAAATATTTTAAATTACTTTTAGAATATATTTTATATCTTAAATGTATCCTTCTGTAGGCTCAAACTCCTCGAAACGATTCTTTTGGCAAAAGAAAGAACCATTCATATTACTAAGAAACTGTAACCTATTTCTGAAAGGGTAAGGTGAATAAATATTTAATCAAACGTAATCGGGATGTGTCTGCTTTAGGATGTAACAAAAGGGTAAGAAAAGTTAGTAAGACATCCCTAAATTCCATGACATCGGGAAAAAGTACTAGCGTTGTTATTTGAGGCTGAAAATCGCGATGACGACAAAATAAGGGAAGGCCAAAACTTACCTGACGAAGAAAATAACTCCCATTATCCCTTCTTTACAACCGCTAATCTCGTAAGAGTAATGGTGAAAGAGCTTAGACGTCATGAGAAGCAACGTATGGCCACAGAAAGAGCTCATCAATTTCATGGCCAAGGGGCGAGTTAAAAAATATGTTCTTCATTTGATCGCTACATTTTATTTCACCTTATATTTTGAGTTTTATTTGTATGATAAGCATTTATGTAATTTTATATCACTAGAAAAGAAAATTGTATAGCAAAAAAGAGATAAAAAAAACCCTGCTGAGAATAAGTGTATTATCATCAAAGACATGGTATTTGTTATGTGTGATGTTTTAACTAAGAATCCAAGATTTTTTTTTACAAATCATTAAACATAAAATGTTTAATTATAATGACATACGAATATTACGTATTTGGTATTGAAACTTAAAAACAAAAGCAATTTGATCATACTATTACTTAAATCAAAATATCAATCAACGAAATATCAAATACCTGTTATGAAACTTCTCCTTTCATTGGTTTTTAAATAACTTTAAAATTGACTTTTTATTGATAAAATATGATGTTTAACAATTCATATTTTGTTGCTCTGAGATGAAATTGTAATTAAATTAATCTTGCGTTGCTGATTTCATATTTTCATAAAGTAGGCATATAAGTTAAGTTTCCTAAAGTTTCTAGACTTATATATATTTTCACAAAATTTTACCCATATTAATTCCCTTCTGCATGTAGAAACATTATTTAATATTTATTATGACTCCTACTTTGAACCTGAAATTACATATAATAGTGATACATGTATTATTAAATAAATTTCTAGAATTAACTTTCACTTAAAGAAAAATAGGCAATTATTTTATTTATTAAGCTTAAGCTTTTATTGAGAACCAAAAACCAAGACATTTTTGTTTGCCCGTAACTGAAACCTTAAGTCTATAATGCACAATAACCAAACGTGTTTGAAAAAAAAATCCTTTGTCAAAGAACTATGGCTTTCAGTAGCAAAGTAAATGAAATATAATGTAAGACTTAGAAACAAAACATAATTTCATTTAAAGTTAGCATTACTACTTGACTCAACACTTTTTCTGTCTTTATTGCTTTACTTGAAATTTTTACTATCGTTATATTAATTATAAGTTTATTTATCAGAAGAATTAAAAATAGGGTTTTTTTGTTATTTTACCTTTCTGTTGAGTCAAATAATTAAACAGCCTCAAAAATGTGATCACCTACACAATTTTCAGACATATCAGGAGCATATATTACTTATTCTCTTCACTAAAAATAATCAAAATTAACACATTTTTCATTAGTTCACTAATTACTGTAATTAGTACTTGTAAATTGACTTTCGAATTATTACAAATAAGGTCGAAAAAGAATACGACGCATTTTACAAGAATCCCATATAAAAAGGTAAGAAAGAAAAATGAAAATGGTATAAAAAGAATCATCTCCTTACGGTCTGGAATAGTAGGGATGGATGGGCTGTTGTTGATGTCCTGAGATGGAAAAAGCGGCAGCTAAGGCCTCCCTTTATGACCACAGCAAACGTGAGGAGAACAGCAAAAAGTCTTGCTTCGATGAAAATGGACCGATGGATCTTGTCAGATAGCTCTTGGTCTGCGCCATATCTATACTAAAAAGAAGAATTGAAAAAGAAAAACGAAAACCTTGTCTGGCCTAGCTATTTCTTCATTTTTTTTTTTCTTTTTTTTCATTTTAGCCCAACTTCAAGGAATATAAGTTTGCTGGTGTATATAGATTGGAATAATCTGTATATTTATGCCACTAATTTCAACCAAAAACGTTCAGAGGGAGAAGAAATTCAACTGATTCATTGCCCAAACTTAGTTTCGACGAGCATCTAAATAGGTTTGGAGATGTACGGTTTTAAATATAAATTTTTAGAGTGGGATTCGGTAGAGCATTTAGTATGATATATTTTCACTATGTATAGTATTATTTAAACTTACATACAAAACAACTTTTTAAAAAAATTATTTCCCAAATGCATAACCTTTGTAATTTCTTAATATCATGATAATTAAGAGAACTACATATCTTCCACAAATATATCAAGCATATATTTTTATTAAAGAATATACTCAGTTCATGCGTATAAAATGTGATTCATGTCTTCGAAATTTTCTTCCAAAATTTGTATAGCGTTATCTTTTAACATATTTCTAAACAAAATTTATTCATAATTTTCTTAAAACTAAGCATAAAAAACAAAATTAACTTAAAAACAAAATGTCTTTTTTCAGTATTTAAAATGCATTATTTATAAAATTGCAACTTAATTTAAAAGTAGAATACTTATAAGGTATAATAATATTGACAAATGTTAATATACCTGATTAATAATTTTGCTTAAAATCATTGTTTAAAATATAGTTCTAACAGTGAATATATAATTACTTCTTTTTTCATGAGCCCCAAAACCACATTTCAATTTAGAAAAACGATGACATTAAGATTTAATTATTTTTAAATTCATATTCTATAATGTATACGAGAAAAATAAATAGTGTCATTTCATATTAAAGATAAATATTTTTCATCAAATAAAATAGTATTTTCTATAATAGAAAATAAAACACAGATTTTCAATCAATTAATTTATCTAAGTATAACAAGAACCTCATAGAAGAAAACTGAATTAATTATTGAAATCTTTTTCTTGTTATATCTAGGCAGCCCACAAAACCACAGATTTTCTTTGTTTTTAAATACAGTTTTGTTTCTTTCCCGAGTCGCTAAAAGAAAAATGGACCCAATACTTAAATTCAACCCTTATGTTAAAATTATTCTTTCTGAGATAACATATCATGAAGATAATGGTGATATGTAGCCAAAGACAGATTTCACGCTTAGCATAATTAATCGCAGTCTTTTTCTCCTTAACTTTTATTCTTATTTGTATACATGTGTATAAGTTCCCTTTTTAAAACAAAAAAAGAATATTCTATCGGGAACTTAATAAAAAGAATTATTTGTATCAAACCAATGAAAAACAGGAACGAAAGAATTAAAAATTCTTTATTCGCACTTATAATTCTAAGCAGAAACGTGTATTTTTTAATAACTATGAAATCACAAATTTTAATTATTTCAAACATAAATAGTATTCTGATGCAAATGATGAAAAAAGGAAAGTATCATTTTAATGTAAACTTTAAAGAAGGATTTTGAAAACAAATGAAAGTTTCAAAGATGAAGCTACTTAATTTTCTCTTACGTCTAGGTTATTGTAAAATATAACTCGAGTGTATTTTGTTCTTTCTGCCATTTAAATGCAAATAATGTTAGTTTTATGAGAAGAAACAAAACGAGATTATTGATTTAACATGAAGAGAGCCTTTCGAAGAAGAAATTTGTAATATGAGAATATTGTCCGGGGAAATGGGTACGACACGAGAACAAAGTTGCTATAAAATAATTCAAAGAACGAAAAAATAGTATTTCATTTAATAGTCTTAGAGCTTATGCATTTCTAAACATCCTTTTGAGCGAATCTTTCCTTAAGGGTAAGCTTTAGCAATAAATTTGGAGTTTAAAATATAATTTGGACTTAGAAAAAGTTTCTAAGACTCGTTACTTCAGTTGCATAATAGGTTTAACAAATTTCAGAGCAGTTGAAAGATTATATGACATATAATAATTATTTACCACATTTTAATTTACTGTACTTTAAATATAAACAGAAGTAAATAATTAATATGAAATATTTGATTTAAATATATTTTGTATTTGCGTTTCCAGAATGCTTATAATTAAGGATAAATCAACCTTTAAGTTGTGCATTATTTTCATATTTTCATCATAAAAAAAAGCTCTATATGTATTTTCAATTTTTAAATACTTACTACCTAAATGTAAAATCAGTCTAAAATAATGAATAAGCATAATAATCAATTGAAGTAACTTTTAAGAAAATTTTTGTAGTATTGAAGTTATGAAAAGAAAAATATTTCTTTATCATCAACTAAATTTACCAAATTACTATTTGTTTCTTCCATTGCATTATTTTTTTTTAAATTTAAAAGGATTAAAATCAATTTAAATGTCCCGAAACCATTTTTAAAAAGCAGTTAATTAATTACTATTCACTATTTTAAATCAAAAGTCTAAAAATTTTATGTATTTTAGTTTAATAATTGAGTAATTTACTTCAGGTAACATACATAATAAAGTGATCTGCATCAGGTCCATTGAAATGTAAATCAAATCATTTGACAAACAAATTAGTTGAAAAGTGTTTCCAAAAAAGGTATTTTTCAATAAACCAAAAAAGGAATATAGAAGATTTTGGAAATTTTCTCTTAAACATTGTAAATTTTTAAACAATATTAACTTTGTGAAATGGTTTATATCTCGTAATAATATTTTTCCATATTTGTGAATAAATCGGGTTTTTTTATGACCTAGAGTTTTCTGTTTTAATTTTAATGAATAAAACGCAATTTTAAATGCATTGAAATACCCTTTATCGCAACCTAATGCAAAGTGTTAAAGGTAACCTCAAGCAATGGTTAATGGTCTGGTACTTTTTATTCCCGGAGTAACAAAGCTATTTGAATTCCTTTCTTTTTATACAAAGCTAAATTTGGTTTGTCCTGATTAATTAGAATAGTCGTTTTAATAACAATGTCAAATTATCACAATAGATAATTTTAATTTTTTTTTTGCCTTGAAATAATTGTAATTATATAATTTGAATATTCTTACAAACAAATATTTAATTTAAGCTAAAACAATAATTATGGAACAGCCATATATGGGTTGGAAACATACAAAACAATAGTTGAATTAAGATACAAATAATTACAGTTTTTTCCTTCCTAAATAATATTTTACTCAAATTATCATAAGCTTTCGTGCATAAATAATAGATTGCTATGTTACATATTAAGTACTGTTATGTTTTGAAAAATAAACTTATTTTTAAAAAATTTCTTTCCCTTAAAATAAGTACTTTTTTCAGTAAGAATGTGCTTTTTGTTTGAAGAGAAGTATAATAATTTCTTGCCGTACAGGAAAGGATTAAACCATACATTTAGAAACTATAAGATAATTATTTTCATTGTTTATGAAAGATCTTTCATGTACAAAAAATAATTCCTTACAGAAATCATTTATATTTGAAACGATAACATAAGTTCTGATGTACTCTAGATGCAATTCTAAATTACAAAGAAATATTATACGTATTTATTCTATTATGTAAGGAATATCATTATTTTTATTATATGACATTTTTATATTCTATCTTTATTCAACATAGACTATTGTAATCATTAAGTTTCATACGGATTCCAACACCGAATACTGGAAGTAAATATTTTTTTCTATCTTTACTTTTTACAATTTTCTTAAAAGTTTCAGGAAATGTTATTAAATTATAGATTAAACTTTTAAACAGCTGTATCTAAACTATCAATGTGTTATAATTCTTTACGGTACATAAAAATTAAATTTACATTGTAAGGTTCTCGGATACATCAAGTAATAAAGTTCAAATTTTATATCATTAATCCTATCAAAGTAAATAATTTTAAATATTAAAAATTCCCTTTTTCATAAAAGTTTTCTTGGATCTATTATTTCATGGACTATGGATCCAGTCGTTTTGTCTTTTATTCAGTGTAAATCACCTTTTTGCTTCTTGAAGCTCATGCAAATGTGTGTGTATGTGTGTTGAAAATAAATATCCAGTGTGTTTAGGATCATATATAATAACAATTTTTACTACCTGAATAAAAGAATTACCAACAAAAAATACTTAAGATAATCGAAATAACACAAAGTATTTTTCTCTGAGAAATTCAAGAAGTATAAAAGGTATCATTTTCAGTTATTTTTACTATATTTAGTATGCGTACAACTCTTTAAAAATGTTGCTTTTATATTGCTTTATATTGTTACATTTATAAAACTAACTTTTCTATACAGATATTCAAAATATGTTTTCAAAACTCAGTGAAATCCTTTTCAGAATCCATTGTTATAATATTGCACACAAAACTTTTATAATAACTTTGCGGAAAGATTAGCATTTATGTGAAAGGCATGAGTGTTTGTGCGAAAAAGAATTTACACAGAAAAAATGAAAAACAATTTTCAGTATCTTATGAATTCAAAACAATTAAGAAATATCTTTATGATGTAAAAAAAAGATCTTAACATTTTATTCATCTAAATAATATATTTATTAAACTAATTATAATATATTGTTTTAGGTAAAATTTTGCAAAAAACAGACTTAACTATTGAAAGTACTAACATTTTTTAGCATCTAAAATTCGAATAATCACTTCACAGACAAAGCTCAGTCACGGGCGTCAAACGTTGAATTCTAAAAAGTTTTGTATAATCTGGTATTACCCTCACTCGTTAGAAAATAGCTCTATCTTGAAGGATAAACTGGAAATTCCAAAATAAAATGAATTTTGCCACATACCATTGTTTTCTTTATTCCAACGCCATCATCTTCTCGTTACAATCAAAGGCTTTCAAAGGTTACAGGCTTTCACCGAACAAAAAAGAGTTAGCTTTTCACAATAAACGGTTATGTGATAGAATGGAGCTATTAAATTAAAAATTAGATTTAAAACAAACGATAAAATATTAAAGTTGGCAATAATATTATTTTCAATTACTCAAATTAAAGCGAACGCTAAATTATTAAAATCAATACATTTTACGCTAATTGTAATTATTATAGCCGTAAAATGAACTAAATCTTATATATATATAGTTTTTTTTAAAATTAGAAGGATTTTATTATGACATATTTTTGAAAATTAAGCTCATTTCCTGGGAAAGCACAAATTTTGAAGTGTGCAAAACTTCCACAAAATTTTGAAACGTGCTCAGATGACCATTTTGTCATTGATTAAAGCTATACCTCCTCAGGTAGATAATAACTTCATTACATTTCCCAAAAAATTATTATATATATGTTTTGTGTTTATTATTATAATTTATATAGTTTAAGGGTTTAATTTTCATGTATATTATCAAATTAATTCATATTGGATCAGGTTCATGTTTAACGTCAGACTGCAAAGATACGAATATACGAAATACGAAAGATACTCGTAATTTCTGTAACATGATAGATTTATTTGGGTTAGGAGATCATATAGATAGATAGATAGATAGATAGATAGATAGATAGATAGATAGATA
>BMAW01083920.1:398719-421206 GCA_019974015.1 Nephila pilipes | reverse complement strand
ATAGATAGATAGATAGATAGATAGATAGATAGATAGATAGATAGATACACATGATCAACATCTACAATACAACATTCATTTATAAAACTACACAAAAAAAATTGCCAAAAAGATTTGTAAGTAGAGACCAAAAATTAGAAAATAATATATAAAAAATTTATAATAAAAATTATTAATGAAGCAAAGGAATAAAAAAAGAATTAAGATTCTAAAAACTAATATTTTCTTTGGCCAGAAAGAAAATAAATGAAAATGTATTAAAAACAACAATTTATCATCATCACAAATAAAAATACGCAGATTTTTCAATTCAACTGAAATTTTTGACTTAAAACTGAAGTGTTGTTTGCACTCCTATTGTTTAACTATTTAACTTATGGTCACGCACAATACTCCAATCTTTAGTCAAAAAATTTAAACTGGAATGAGATTACTTCACTTTTTAATTTATGATGATAAAAAGTTGTTATTTTCAGTTCATTTTCGTTTGATTTCTTACTGGCCGAAGAAAAAAAGGATTTTTTCAGTTCTGGTTTTACTATTTTGCTGCATAAAAGTGTAGGTATTGGTTTACCTTTTTAAATTTCATGTATTATTTTAAAAATATATTCTTCCTAAATTTCTAGTCTTTTAAAAGAGTGGGCACCTGATCATTTGCATTAATTCTTAATTTATTAGTTACATGTAAATATTTTTAGTAGTTTTTCTAATTCCCTTGGAAGTTTTCTTTAAATAATACAAATTTCTATAATTTTCAAGAGATTTAAAATTAAAATACACAAATATCCTATTAGGAAAACGCACTCTGTCTTACGGTATTAATTACTTGCAAATGTTCTGCTACTATGTTTGTGTATATTGCTTGTATACTTTTATACGCATATTATTTGGAGATATACTTTTTTAAAGATTTCTACAAAGTCTTATCGTAAATTGTTTTGCAAAATGCTGAAATTTTGTTCAGTTCAAATACTATTGGAAATTAATTAGTCTATATTGGTTGTCTACTCTGAGAATTTTTGTAAGTCTATGAATAAATCCTTAGTATATAGCTTGATTTTCCCTGATGCTTCTTCGTTAAATATACGTGTGACATAAGGTATAGGTTTTCTGATAGTGATGTACTAAAATAGCTGCGTAGAAGGAAACAAATATTTTGTTGTCATTAAGAAAACCACCACTTTGTGGGATTATAACCAAAAGAATACTCTTTTTTCAAAGATGGTTAATTTTTTAAATATTATTTAAAATTCTTTGAGCTTACTATTAATCTGAAAATTTTCAACTTAAAACGTTAATTTGAAAATAACATTATATATTGTAATTTAAAATAACACCATGTTACTCAGTGTTTATTTTTGTATTGATTTCAATCCATCTGATCAATTTTGAAATTAAAATAGGTCACGTACTGACCTGAATTAAATTCTAAGCAACTTAACTCATTGAAAACAGTGATATTTTCTTAAGTAAACTGATTGGGACTGTAGATATCATCATGCGTTTTTGAGCGGAAAACTAACGGCGATGATAACTGTAAAATGATAGCTCTCTCACATTACTAAAAAGATACTTAAGCACTTTAAAGACCTGGGAGAAACGGCAAATCAATTACGCATGCTTTCTGATGAATCAATCATTAGTTTCCTTTGCTAGTAAATCACAAAGCAACATTATGTAAGAAAATGTGAACATTTTATCTAAGAACATTCATTTTCTTTAATAATAAAAAAATAACAATGTACAGATAAGGGGAATATGAATTAATTCACCATGTGTCTTCATTATTCACCTTTTATTCTTGAAAGTTAATTAAATTGCAATTTTTTTAAAAAAATTTATTTGATCAATTTATATATATATTATTGTTAAAGGCCTTCTGCAGTAGTACTAAATTATGTTGTTGAAGTTTCTGTAAATTGAAGGCTAGTGAAGAAAATAATGGAAGTTATTGAACTTAAAAATCCAATTGTTCCTTACAGTATTTGTGTTAATTGATACATGCATTTAGAAATTATAAATCACCAATAGCCTGTTGTTTTGCTATGAGAAAGATAACAATTCAGCAAAGTTAAATTAACATTTTTAACATACATTAGTACTCAAAAGTCTTTTAACAATACAAACAGGCTTTCTAACTGAAGAGCATTAATTATTTTGGATCACAAGTTTTGCATAACCTTATCGTTTGCAAATTTTATATTTTTGTTTTGTATATAAACCTGCGAAAATTGTATATTTGTTAATTATTTTAGATGTTGAAATTTAGAGAGGTTCTAAAGTAATTTAAAAGAAAATGAGTTTTATTTTATTTGTTCGTGTTTCTTAGTAATATATAAAGTGTTAAATGGAGAAGTGTAAAGAATATTCCAGTGATATTCGAAATCATATCATTATTAAATGCTTAAGAAATAGGCTCTAAAATCGATGTTGCACATAAATGTGAAGTACAGTCTCAAATAATTATTGTTTGGAATTCCAACTTTAAGCAATAAAGTAAAAATTCTAATAATGCAAATTGTGATCGACCTGCAAAGTTTTCTCATACAATTTTTGTAATGATAAAAAAAAAGTATTCAGCCGTAGATTCTCGTAAAACAGTAACTCAAATAACTGATGAAAATAATACAGGTAACTATATCCTCCTCAGACCCAGCATCCTTTCTAATGGACATTTGTATTTTGCATGTAAAATAAATCATTACAGTTTTAAGTCCTAAGACCTCACAGTTTATTATATTGGAACCATCTGGTTCTGCTGTCTATACAGCCGAATTTTAAAATAGTGGTAGGATGTTTGTTGAATTATCATTTGAAAATGGCTACCAACAAAAGAAAAATAATTGAAAGAAAGTACACTGTTTCAATTCCTTATCCTTTTCAGGTTTTACTACAGTATTTTGATACTATAGCAACTTATATTTAATTTTAAATATACAAACAAAAAATAAATCTTTTTTTTTTCAGTATTTGTGCGAATTATTTTTAAAGAATAGCTACGTTTTCTTCCATAACAATTCAATTGGACAGTGGATCTTCGGCAATTTATTATATTCATACTATCTAATTTTTGCCATACTGAAGTAATAGACTTTTTTTAAAAAAATAAATTCAGGGAATGTTTAAAAATTAATATTATATGATTAAATTAGAGAATAGATCTTCGTATGTTAACTAAGAACTTAAACACTTCTTTTTAAAAGTGTATGCATTTATAAAATTAATGGAAATTAGGTCCAAATTGTCCAAATTAAATACAGAATTTACACTCACGGTTTCAGTAATTCAAGTACCTTCTATAATAAGTCAGCTAACGTATTACGATTCCGTTGAAATAAAAATTTATGAATTTAATGTACGCTTTTAGAAATAAATTTTCACTAGTAATTAATTATAAGAATTTCTAAGTGTGGATGGAAACAAAACATACCCCTTTACTTCTGTTTTAATTTTAATTTAAAATTCAATAAGTAATAAAAATTTAAATTTTAAAAAAAATTACTAAACTAATAATTTAAAAATAAACTGTGGTTTTCAACATAGTCTTACATTTTTTTTTTATTTTATATCTATTAGATTTATTTGAAAATCGACGTTATTAAATACAGAAAAATTTTTGGAAGTAATAATGAATGGTGATGTGTCTGAAATTGATATTAGTGATGAATATGAAGAAAACGATAGCGGCCAAGAGCATGAAATTTTAATATCAAATGAGACATAAGATGAATATAGTTTAAGTGAGAATAATGAGCCTTTTAATAGTGATACAAAAAAATGTCTAACATGGAAAGAGATTCTTCTGATATGCATCAGGCTGATGAAATATGCATCGTAAAATGGTACGATAAAAATGTAAACGTTGATCAAGAAAGGCGGAAAAATGCATTGCAGTGTCAACACCAGCAGTAGTAAAAGAATATAATATCAACATGAGAGGAATTGATTTGATTGACAGTATGATCAGTTATATAAGTAAGACGCGCACAAAGAAATGGACGGTCAAAATAATTCTTCATTTCTTGGATCTCAGTGATGTGAATTCTTGGGTTTTAAAGAGAGAAGATCAAAAATCAAATATTAGAGGCAATTTTTAGATTTTAAAACTATATTGCAGAACAACTTCTGAGGCTCTCTGATTTGACTGATTCTAGTGTTGAAGAAATAGACACGCGTATAATCAAGACTTGAATTAATTATGTTGTCTACTTCTCAAAGTAAAAAAATAAATCAAGCATCTTATAAAAATGATGGACATTAAGAATTCTGTAAGATGCAAGAATGAATGTTGTACAAAAAAAAAACTAAAATATTGTGTTTGAAAATAGTATGTATTTTTGTTTAACATAGTGCAAAATAATTTTTTATATAAATATCCAAATTCATTTAAGTTCAGTATATGTGTGTAATAAGATTTCCAAAAATTGTAGCATTTTTCATAAATTATAAAATGTTTTTCATTTTTCAGCTTTTAAATAAAGCTACATCTTGTAGTTGAGTTATTTAAAATAATGATTTTTATCGTTTTTTGTTTATTAGTAAAATGTCCTTTTGCAAGACGAAGACCCAATGTCCATTATAACGGACATATAAAAAATAAAAATATATTTATTTTCTTGAAAAAGGGCTATATGTGGTGTTTTGTAGTCCTATTAAGAAAATTAATCTGAAGTCTGATAAAAAAAATATATGAGCTTGAGTCTCAAGAGGATATAGATGTGTTTTTCTTGTAAAACATCGCTTAAGGGAGCTTGGAGTGCTTGGCTGTTGTCTCAGCAAAACGAAAAAAGCACTAATACCTACAAAAACATAAAAGTATAGATAGAGCTTACTAATTTAATATTGACGAAAAGTTATTGAGTTATGTACTTTTCAGTGACGAAAGAAGTAAAACTTGTTTTCATCAGATGGTATTAGGTGCAGACGTCATCCGAAAAGTGAAAGAAACAATCCACGATATTTTGTTCCCGCTGTAAAACATGAAGGGGAACATGTTTTGTTATGGGGATGGTTTTCCTCTAAATATCTTGGACAATTGTGTGGAATGAAATGCTCTATGGATTGATATTGCTGCTTACAAAGCTATACACTAAAAAGCGGTTTGTAACATATATTGCAAAAGATATGCCAAAAACCTGCGTTTATATTAATTATAATAATAGCAAACATAATACAAATGTTGTTCACCAATTCTTACACAGTGTGACGGAGATGTTCTTTCAGAATGAAACTTTAATTACTCATTGATATTTAGCTTAATTTGGAATTTAAATTAAATGAATTTAAGACAACACATGACCAAATTGTAGTGGTAGTAAAAATCTATGAAATGGTAATCTCCGAAACTGGAATTTCAGTTCATTGAAGAAGTATTTTTAAGAACTTACATATTAAATATTAGCTTAAACTCTAACTGTTAAATGAATAACATGTGCCTGAAGATGAAGAGGAGAAAAAATCGGCCTCCTCCTACTCTTCCTCACCTTGAAAATTGTCAAGCTTCCTGAAATTGTGCATAGTTACATGTCATATGTGAAGAAAATTTAATAAAAGAACTATAATAGAATTAAGAGGAAATCAAAAAGAAGTGAAGTAAAATATGAATGAATGGAAGTAATAGTATTGGTCACCGTGAAAGTGAAGAGTGGCAGTGAAAGTGAAATCTCGGTTGGCCGTTCAAATTTTGAAATTAAAAAAAAAAGAAATTTATTTCCTTATTTTTTGAATAAAATATTTTACAAGCTTTTATTTAACTTCGCATAAATGTTAGTATGTTTGCTTAGTTCAGATCTTACTACTCTGTTTTGAACTACTTCTACTTGTCCAATTGCCTTGAAATTCTGCATAAGTATCTATATAGGCTCTATGACAATTCAGCTATCTGATCTAATGACTATGGCCTGATGCTGCTGACAGGATCAGATAGCTTCCCCCCCCCCCCAAATCTGTGCTGTCCGATGTTTCCCCTTCCCCCCTCCCATAACTGTGCGGCTCGAGGTCATAGCCTCTCTACATTCCCCCAAGCTCCGCCACTGATTTAGTGAACTAAAGGGGGGGGGGTTATGAGAAAGATATCCTTCAAAATTGGCGCGATGATCTTTCTATATAGATGCATCGTCAAGAATTGAGACAAAGCCTCCAGAAAAGGGGAACTATCATACCAGTCTGGCGACATACCGAAAAAATTAATTAGCTATTTATCTACAACGGGAGTCTGAGTTTTCAAGGACGAATCGGTAATAAGAAATCTGGGATTTCCATGAAATTATGTTGTACCCGGGGAGGGGGTTCATTACCAGTAAGAAAGTTAACGTTTCAAAATGGCTGAAATGACTTCCAAGCAAAAATATAATAGAATGTTTATGAAAAATTTAGATAAAGCAATTAAGTAATTCAATCATATAGTTAAAAGATCTTCATCGTCCATTAAACCGTGAATTGAAAGATTAAGCTACAGATAAGATAAACAAATTAATAGATTTCATTTTTGAGATATATGGAGTAGTTTTGAAAGTAAAAGGTTTTTCAACACACGTAAGGGATAGTTGAAACAATATTTTTTTTTTAAAATGAGTTAGCATTATATATTTAAACATTATAAAATACATCTTTATCCAAAGACATTTAATCCTCATGTACTTACAGTTTGTTTCTTATATACTTATGAAATAAGAATAACACTTTTGCTGTCATGTTACCATTGAACTATTTTTGTAGCATTAATAATACGAAGGTGCAAAAATAATTTCACTTGTCAGTAAAACATGCTACATTTAAAATTAGCTTTATCAAAAGAATTTTGGGCACTATTTTATTTTGATATTTTCTTAGATATTTTACATAGAAAATATTTTATTTTGATTCAATAATTCCCTTGTGAAGAGCACTAACGTGTTATGGAATCTAGTAAGGCTCGGGGAATAATTAGCTGAAATAAGGTTCTGAAGAAACACAAATGCTGTTCTGTACGATAGAGAATGGCTTACTTTTTTATCAAATTAAATTAAATAACTCATGTTTCATTGTTTTCCTATCTTCATTATTGCAGATAGAATAAAAACGAGTTTGAATTTTATCAAGTGGTCAAAAGCAATTTTAAATTCACCATTATCAAAAACATTGTACTAGTATTAAGTGGCGAAATCTGCGAGTTTTGAACTAATTCTATTTTCTTACAAGTAAAGAATTGAAGATTCCTTTAACCTGCAGAAATTCAATACCCAATGTACCTGCTCATCAACGTTATACATTTTCTTACTTGGATTAGAACTTTCAAAATGTCTCCGTACAAATATTCACAAATTCAATATGCGTTACTCGTAAAATAAAACAAAATTACACCATTATCATGAAAAATGATAGTTGAACTTATTTCAAATATTATTTAAACAATATCTAAACATATGACGATATATTTAGTAATTATATTAGATATAATGGAATAGTGTAATAAATAAAACTATATTATTACAAGCTGAAGGCAAATAGAATTTCAAACATCAGTTACTCAAAAAAAGGAGACTATCCCATTTATATAAAACAAAAGGAGACTATATATTGAAGGAACGTATATTAATAATGAAAAAAGGGAATATGGTTGACATATTGCATTAATTCTGAGAAAAGATATGGGATAAAATTAATCAACTCATTTCGGTAATAAGACTTTTCAAGCAAGAAAGCTGTTATCAACCTAGCTTCGTTTGTCAGTTACTTCAGTTGACTATTACTTTTAACTCATTTTCAAGAAAAGTTTTCTATTTTCATGGAAACATGTTATATATTATTCTGGCATTTATAATTCCGAGTAATTATAGTAATATTGGAAACATCTAAAATTACGTGTAGCATCTCTAGATAAGTTAAAGTTAAACTAAGATTAGATAGCTCTGGAAATTTTATCTCCTTTCAAAATAAAAATAAATTACTATCTTTACTCTTGTTTTTCTAAAAACTTCAAAATAAATTTATTATTTATTGAGAAAGAAGAAAATTTACACAAATATACAAGTTGAGTTTTGCAATGCGTATGAATTATTGATTAATTTAGTACTTATTAAATGTTTCTTTAATGCAAATGGAGCATATTTAATTCAATTCCATGTGTTTTTGAAGAAATGTTATAAAATATTACATGCTGACTATTTCGTAAAAAATTCGTAATATTTAAAATTTTATTAAATTGTTAAATTGTATTAAATCGTGAGTTCCATAATCTTAGAAATGTGAATCTGACAGAAACTTTTTGACTCCTATAACAGGCCATCATTTTTAAGTAATTGCAGAAATATAATCTAGATGTCATTATGTGCTTCAGTAAAATGCATCATAAGGAATCAATCAGTTTATACACATTCTTAAGTAAGTAATTCTACTAAGTTTCTTAAAAGCAGTGCTTTATATTTAGTAGTTGTGCTATTAAACAAAAATGGAGAATAAAGAGAAAATAAGAAAATATAACCTCCTCCCTTTTTAGGGCAAGAAAGACATCACCCAAGTAATTGTCAAAGGTGTACATATTTAAAGAATACTATGTTTTAAGAAATATTATGATTATCATACACATTCAATTATATTATTTTAATATTAGTAAGGATTTCCTAAGCATATTTCAGCATAAACATTTATAATTTCTAAATCCTCAAAAGAAATTGTGTGACGCGTCGGTACTATCTCCTTCCCATTCCATAACTGTTCAAAATTAAAAGAGTCACGAATCAATAATGAAATGAATAGAAAGTCATACAATAATGACAACTATGCTGTCTCATTCAGATCTCTTGAATCTGCGCAAGTACGTCCCTAGTCTACTACCACTGTGAATATGCTGTAAGAGTGATAGAATCTAACATTTAATGCAATGATTAATGACTTCTTTGATCTAAGCCATTGGGGTTGGAGTCCTTAGTAGAGCATCACTTCAAGGTTCTAATCCTTGATTCATTGTAGATTCTTTCTATGTTCATTTTTACATCTCCTTATTCAGGATAGGTATGATACAGGTGTTTCACAATGATACCAACAACCAACTTCATTTTACATTCTTCGTGGCATAAAAATGCAATGTATGAAACCTATTTCCTACATTTTAATAATTCCAATCCATACAAGTCATGTTTTATCCACTGGTAAAATTTTTGAAGTCAAACAATATCGCAGAAAATTCCAAGAGTGTCAGTTGAAGAAGTGAACAAAGAACTCAGTTATAAATGTTACAACAATCTTCATTTATATAATGTTTCTAATTAACCATTAAACCCACAGAATGTTACTATTTTAAAAGCTCTATTAGTTTTAAGACTTAGAAGCAATAAGTCAAAGTATGTTGCATTTAGATACATGAAAAGATTACTCTCCTCTTCCCATTATGATTTTTAAGTACTGTAAATTATTTTCGAAAATTATCTGATTTCTAAAATTACATTTTCAGAGACTATTTTAATCTTCGATAAGTCTTTCGAAATTTTTTTTATACTTTCCCTCTCATCGTTTATCATACTCGTAATGTTTCATTTTTTTTTCACGAGTTATTAGGTACAAAAAGTTTAAGTGAATTGCTGTATTATGTCCGAAAAGTTTTCCAGCATTATGGGATGCATCATCATTTATTTCGTATCATTAAAAAGATCTTTTGATTTCCGCATAATTAATAACCAAACCACTTTATGGAAGATGTGGGTAATAAGGTATATCGCAATTTTATGAATACGTTTTATCATAAAGGTGTCATTTCCGATTATTCAAAACGATAAAATAATGAACTGTTGCAAATTTGTCAGAAGAAAACACTTCTCAGTTTACATAAATTAAGTAACACAGTATCTAAAATAGATTAATTTCGCCATCATCAACTAAATTTAATCACCATAGCTTGTTATGAACGATCAATTTTTGCTTTGGAGCGAGAAATACTTCTATCTAACTTCAAAATATTGTCGAAAACTGTTATTCACTAGTAAGGTTTTTTCCTTATTATCCTTTGTTCTAGTGCTTATGTTCTGAAATATGTGTCATGTCTTTCTACTGACAAGGATTAATTGCTCCCAAAACAAAGGACGTGCAGCGGCGGGAATGGTCAGGTTGTGTCAGTCCTTTTCCTACAAGAAATATTTGAGCTCAGGTTGCGTAATGAGAAATTCACGGTCGCTGCGTTTAGGTGTAAAAAACTGAGGAACGAAAAATTATAAATTGCAGACTCTTTCTCTTTCTGTTCCCTGAAAATAAATTCCTTTTTTGGTCTCCTTGCGGGTATAAATAAAGGAGTACCGTAATAGCCAAATAACAATTAATAATGCTGTATATGAGATCTGAAACTTTATGTGACGTACATTTTTTTTTTCTTTTCTTTTATTTTATTTTTGTGACATTGAATGCTTCTTTTTTAATAAAAAATGTTTGAAAGATTGCCAAGAGCTATATTCAGTTGTTACAACTCTTAGTGATTTTTGTAAATAACGCGACGGGAAATAGATAAATTGGTGTAGTTATACGTTTAGGCAATGCGGAAAAAGGAAGCCAATTGATGGATGTAATGATATCTCTGCAAAATTAATCACTAACAGCTTGCAATAAGATCTGAATAAATGAAGCAGATGGAGACATTAATGAAAAATAGATATTTTCTCTGCATACTTAATTTTAAAGCATACTTATGCTGCTTTAAATATCGCATTTATTCTTATTTTGTTATCATTCCTTTCAAAATATATTCAAAATATATATACATGCATACATACATGTATATATATATATTCCAGGGAAATTTATTAAATATCTACCTTATTGTTTGCATGAAGTATTTATTTCGGACTTTAAAGAACCTGTTGGCATAGTCGTTGCAAGGTGTATGAGTGTTTAAAAATTTTTACAGCAAGTAATTCTTAAGAACGAAAGACCTTTCTTCATCTGAATAACATTTCTCTCAAAGTAGATTGTCTAAATTAAAACTCAAAACATTTGCTACTATGATTTTTAAAGTAAATTATTTAAAGAAAATAAATTAATAATATCATTTCGTGTACTTTCTTACTTATTTATTAAAGTAAATTAACACTTAATACAAAAAATGAATGTACAAAAAATACTTTATAGAATTTTTTCGAAAGAAAAATTCTTAAATAACTGTTGCATTATCTTAGGCTTTCTATGCATATGTGTGTTTTATATAAAATAAATATATATTTAATGTAATGAATATGTCTATCAGGTTATACATATAGTTACTAGAAATATTTCTTATATACTTCTGTAAGAGTAGCTAGATATATCCTTATATATTCTACAGTTATTATTCATAATTATGGTTTCCGCGATAAAAATTGCTAAAATAAAACTCTTTAAAAATGTTAAATGGTACTTTAATTAAATGAATACATTTTTCAAGTATTCACATTTCTTGGCATTTCAAATTATCAACTTACTAACATGTTTTTTGCATTAATGTACATTATGTAATTAATTGTGAATTTTCTCTGCTCGTCCTATTAGTTCTTAAAGAAAAGAAATAATAATGATATAATCTTGAAATTCACTTCAACGCAAGAAAATCACTTACTTTTATAGGTAAATGGAAGTAGGTATTAGGTTGGTATTTTATAGGTAAGTATTGAAGATATCTATTACCAGACATGCACACAAACATAATTTTATTACTAACAACAAATGATTAATCAAATAGATTTCTAAAATTACCCTTTGTCCTCTAATGTTCATTAGTATACTAGAAGGTAGCATAGTACCTTGAAGCTATGTTTACATAGGGCAAATTTCTTAATCATCATGAAGTTATATACAAGTGATGTTCAAGATTACATGAACTAATTCGTGAACTAATGAGTTTGGGAATTTCAGAGAAATTCCGCGACTAAATCATTAAATTATTGTTATGTACACATTATTTTACGTTAGTAGAAGTATTTCTAAATGGTTAAATTGCTGCTTTAATATTGATTGTGCAAGTCTCTAAATTGCAGTCTTAGGTAAAGTTTAAATTACGAAAAGAGACTGTTAACATATGCATCAAACCCAAGTCTATAGTTACGATAACAATCCATTTGCAAATTTATACTCAGCTTACGATATGTTTGTTATCTGATTAATTTTACGGAATCGCTACCCTCGTTATAAATTTCAGATAAGGATTGTAATTAAATAATAAAACAAAATCACAAAGATTAAAATACTAATAAAACAGGAAATTCTGCTTAGTGCAATATTTGATTAAATATTATCACGGAATTTCATTTGACTATTGAAAATATGAAATTGATTGAGGATGTAATTATAGTTCATATTCCTGTTCCTTTTAAAAATTTTGAACAAATTTACATTTTTCACTTGGTTAAACTTCTTCGCTTAGTTCTGAATTGTGTCAAATACCCTATTTTATGTGTAAATGTAACCTTCATGAGTAAAGAACCCTTAGATGGTCTCAAACTTTGGAAAAAACTCTTATCAAAGATTTTTTTTTTAATTTTAAGATACAAAAAATATATTTATTTGTCATAGAAACCATTAAATTTCCCATCAATCTCGTATGATACATCACAATATCAGGTACATCATCTATTTTATTATTATCATCTAAGTCATTTTCATCATAAACTGAATCATTCCCAGCATCATCCATGTTTTTTCATACTACTCTTCTTAAGGGTTTTTGCATTCACTATTTTCTTCACATCATTCCACAACTTCACTAATGAATGATTGTCTAACTTTTGCTGTTGGGTTAGATTAGAATCAACATATTGCATCCATTTTTGCTCCAATCTTTCTTCCTTAAAAACTTAAAAGATTTGTTGATATTTACGTCCAGATGTTGAAGTTAGCTTACAGGCCGCTAGTAAGGCCTTCATCTAGTCGCAAACTTCACTAATTGTTGACTTCCAACATTTCCTGTTAGAGTTAGGTTGGGGTTAATGTTCTGCATTCATTTGCTCCATTCCTCTCCCATTAGCATCTTGAAAGGTTCTTTGATACTAACGTCCAGAGGTTGAAAACAACTTACGTGTAAGAGGCCGCTAGAAATAACAGCAAATTTGGGTTGCTGTTATTTTTGCCAATTTGGTGTCACTCTGAAGTTTGTGGTGTAGAAAGTTATGGAGATTTGAGTTTCAACGTATTTAGTAATTTGTAAATATTTATAATACTATGCATGTATACGAAAAACTTCTATTTTCTGGACCTATTTTTTGACAAAACAGTGTTCCTTAAGCACATTGAAAAAGTGTAAATGAATTGATAAAGATTGCTGCAGCTATTTTTTCCCCTAGATTCAAGTCACCGTTTTCATATTATAGATAACAAGTGTATTAAAAATACACTGTTTGGCGTTTATTTTCCCTTGTAAACCTTTTAAATTTATCAGGAAAGAGATGTGCAAGGTTACTGATTTATTGATTGTTAGGAAATGAATATATTTTCCTTTTTTTATTGGTGCTTCACTTTTACGATACACGTTTCCTTTCAAACACGAGAAGCCTATAAATTATTTATACATAGTATATTCTTTATTAAGTAGTGCATTGAAGCATCAAAAGCAAACTAATTATTCTTTTGAGAAGTACTAGAAATTTTAATGTCATTAAGTTTTAACAGATCTTTGAATGTAATTCACATTACCATTTAAATACATACAATCTCCCACTAAACATTCTAGAAACAAAGCTGGGTTCTCAAATTTTATTCGCATTTTTAAGATTCGTGCTATAAAACGTTGACTAGAAAAGGTTTCTCTTACTTCTCGTTTATCAAAAGAACTACTAATGCCTCCAGTTCTGGCCTAATATGACCGAACGAGGACGGTAATCCTGAAAAGGGTAACGGGATCTTAGCTTAGGTAGAATAACAAATCATATACCAACACACAGATTAATCCTAACTCACTAGTAGCTCAAAGGACTTAGGATAGAATCAGTACCTATTTAAAAGCATTCTATCCCTTCTGTAGGATCACCAATACTCTTAGACGAAAAACAAGGGCTTATTTAGGCTTTTCCTGTATACGACATTTGTCTTCACTTCCATTAGAAGCTCTGAGAATGGAGAAGCATGTAAAATAAATGCTGAGTTTCAGAGCAAATTTTTTGTACTTGATTAAAACACAACAAAAGATAGTGCAGTTATTCAAAAGCTGTGTTTTATTTATTGGATAATTGAAAAAATTTTCAAAATTCACAAATACAATAAAAGAAACTGTAGCAATAAAAAGAAGAAAAGAGAGTCTGTAAAAAGCGCATTATTCAAATCATAGAAGCAGCAAAATAAAAGTATTTACAGATAAATTGCAAATAAAATTTTTAAAAAGAACGACAATAGTTTGTTATGATTCTTATTTCAAAATTTCACTAACACAGAAGTCTTAAAAATTAGAGAGATAGCTATATGAGGATTTTTAGTTAAAAAAGTTAAAATAAAAAAAAATAAGAAAGAATGTATTTTTATTTCTTTTATTTGGAAAATAATTACAGTTTATTAATTAGATTTTTTCCATCAATAACTAATTGGCTGTAAAAAATTATTTCCCATTTATATAAAATTTACCCTTCAGTTGTATAAGTGTGTTCATGCATTTAATTTAAAATAGGATTGCACTAGAAGTACAATTTCATTAGAAATTCAGGGTGTATCAAACTTGAGATAAATTATATAAAGAAACGCAGTCATTAGTATGTATTTAAAGTTAATGAAAAATGAAAATTAATATCTTAAATTTTAATTATTACACAAATGTGTGAAATAAACAATAAAAGTTTTGTACAAATAGAAATTTATTGAAAACAATCTGTTACATCGATGTGATTGAAAACCTGTGCATTATAAGCATTTTTAAGTGGATATAAAAGGATATGACGATCTTTAGTCATTCATTGTTACCAACAGTTATCATGATTTATTTTTATTGGGAGATGTAGTTTAAGACATATATATATATATATATATATATATATATATATATATATATATATATATATATATATATATATATATATATATATATAGGTTTTCTTATGTCACACTTTTCGTTTTAGCTCTTCTTCGTCTTCCTCGCAGCTTTCCAATATACTTTTGTGAAAACTCACATCATCAACAACATTTGAAATAAAATATTTTACGTCGTTATTGTTATCTTCAGTTCGCAAGTTTTCATCAATTTCTTAATGCTCTTTCTCTCATTCGAGTACTGCCACTGATTTTGTCAACAAATTCCTTTTCATCCGTAGTACTTTCACAAAGGGCACTCGAAACTGGAATTTGAAAGCCTGCTGCTCATTGGTCCCTGTTCTGGATTGCCTAAGAATTTTCTGACATTGTTTTCTTTCTCTCTTCTGAGCACTCTAGTAAGAATAACTAAACTTTGGATATCATGAATTGCAAATATCATTTTAATTGCACCACAACTTGATTTTCCTCGATGTATTGTTCCCCATTTCACTACTAAAAGCAGTTTTAAAATAAAAGCAGTTTTTAAAATAAATGGTCAAAATTTTCATTTTATTGTTCCCTTGTAGAAAACTATCTTTCAATGTGTACACTTGGTAACTTGGTTGGCCATAATTAAACTAACAGTTCTCAAAGTGTTCTGTAAAGTGATCTAACTGCAAGAATTGTGCCATATGTAGTCGGAAGATTAAACAAGACGGGAGACAAATGATTCCACGAAAAACGAAGAGTCCAAAAGTCACCGCTAGGGGAATACGTGGCACTGTGTAATTTAAAAGAGAGCTTTAAAATATAGAATCAATACTGAAATAAAAAATTTTTTTATTTAGTTCATTTAAATCAGGTTCAATGTGGCTGCCGTTTTTGTGTCCCAAATATTGTATTCTTTGCACAACACTCACAACAGTCGAAAGTAACAATTCAACAACTGAAAGTAACAACTGTTTCTCAAATTTAAAGACCATTTCTTTAAACATTAACTGACACATGACCGTTACCTTTATGCATTTTTTGTGCTTTTAGAAAGCACGAAAGAAAGTTTGATACAGGGGACTCGTTGATGTAAAAGAATTGGACAATTAACTCAATCTCGATTAAAAATTGAATTAGACTAGATTGATTTTATTCACGTCGCCCTAAAAGCAACACGAGGGCTATTGGCGATGGCCCTCGTAATTTTGAACCTCTGTCAAGTGACGAGGACAACATCTGCACTGGTAATTCCTCTCCTAAGTTCCACACCATGCCACGGGAGGACTTTGGATCTCGTCAGATTTAACGTGCATTAATCTTGACGTCACGGCAGGTCAATGGTATCATGACTCGAACCCACGACACAACGAAAACTGTTGACCACGAGTCCGCAACCATGACCACTAGGGTACTGCGACCACGCTCTACTAAGAAACAAGACATTATTGCACGTAACTTTTATCTAATTGTTTCGTAAAGTAACATGTTGACTTTAAAAGCCAAAGAATGTAACACGAAATTGGAATAAAGAACTTCTGCTGCTACTTCATTTGGGACCCAGTAAATGAAATTGCAAATAAACAGACTTCATCAGTACTATTGCAAATGTTTCATTTTTTTAAAAAAATATTGCCATATTGAACATGAATCAAATTGTCGAATGTGCTAAATGAAAGGTAAATTTATATTACTAAAGATTCTGCATTTTTTTTAAATCATTTTCATTTACTGAGCGCCAAATATTCCCTAGTGGTCTCTCTTGGAACTAATTTTTTTTTCACGGAATTCTTCGTCTCCTGCTTTTTTAATCTTCCTGAAACATTTATACACACACACACACATATGTATATATATATATGTGGTATGCATGTATATGTGCTGTATGTATAGCGCAGCTGCATATGTAATAATAATAATATATAATAATAATAACATGTATACATATGTAAACAGTATGTGTATGTGTTGGCATTATGTATGTATATGTATATATATATCTTCATATACATATATAATACATATGTAACAATGTATATGTGTAATAGCAACCGATTAGAAATATATCATATATGTATGTGCATATACTTGAAAACCAGTATATATCTCTCATGTGTTGGGTGTGTATGTATGTATATGTAATATGTATAACATAATAATAATAATGCATATGTATTTCATTAATAATAATAATAATGATGAAATATATATATACCTATATATGTATATATATATATGTATACATATATGTATATATAACAATATATATATATATATTATTGTGTATGTATATGGCATATATATGTGTATATAAAAAATATATATATATATATATATGCTCCATATATATGTAATATTATTATTTGTGTAATATAATATATATGAGAGTGGTCAAATTATTTGTATATATATATATGTGAGTGTGTGTGCGTGCGTACGTGCGTGTGTATCTTCGAAAACCGATTTATTGATTTAAAAATATTATACGATAAATTCGAGAAATCAGTACAATACTAAAGTAAAACTGAAGATTTTAAAAAAATATGTGACAACTCCCTATTACCTAATTTTTTCGCCAACTTAAAATCCAAGCACTGATACATTCAATTCCAATCATTTAAAACATATACAAGATATTATTCAAGTCACTTACTTGTATATACTATTAAAGGAAATGCTTTCTATTAACTCACGTAAATCAACACGTTTTCTAACACAAGTTTTACATAAACAATAAGTATCAAGCTTACTCCAATACTCGGATCGTAGTGTATGACTATGAAGTTACATCGAAGGTTCAAATTCACCATGATAGAGTGGGATATTTGCTGCAGAAATATCAAATTAGAATTCATACTAATACCAATAATATTCCAATCACTTCATGATTCCTTCTTACAACATGATTTTTCTTATAACTGCATATCTCACACATCCATTTTTTCTCTATCACTTCCTTACATTTCTTCAGTTTAACTAGTTTGCATAGTCACATTTTAATTATTTTGGATTCAAGTCTTATTTTTGATAATATGAATTATTAAGAGCTCCAAAATAATTAATAAAACGTGAATAGCCTATCATTAGAAGTATTTTAATATCATTTGCATATAAAATAATATATTTTAATTCATGATCATATTTTAAATGGATTTTTAAAAAAATTGTTGGAAAATTATTTTGAATGCATAATTAGTAAAATTTATTAAAATTAGCAAAAAATATCTAATTTGCTTATATTCAGATTTTTCAAATAAAAATAATATTCTTAAAAGTCTTAGTGTGAGTATTGGTATTCACATGAAAATTGAAAACTTTCCTTTGATCCAAATATTACTATATATTTTGCTGTCAATATTTTTTGGTTTGTTATATAGATACTAAAATTCTATTTGTTATTATTAGTTTGAATTAAAATTTAAGTACGGGAATAAAAAAGATAATTTAGGTTCAACATCTAGTTTACAATAACTTTGAAAAATATTAAGGTAATCTATATGTCTAAACAATATAAATTATTATGATCTATGTAGCCATGTTCATGAGAACATAAATACATATTAGCTAAGCTTTTGCTAGCAGAACCCCCTTATGGTATATCTTCAATTTGCTTATATTTTTATCACTGAAAACTACATAATTTTCTTTTAGATCTAAATTAACCAAGCTTTATAAATTATACTTTTCATATGAAATCAATCTGTTGATGTTATACTTCTTAAAAATAACATGAAATATATATATGTATAAGAGTCAATTCGATATAAGAAATAGTATTTAATCCTTCATTATGTGCACAAATAAGACCTAAAAAAACAAACTTTAAGGGATAGCTTATAACGCCTCCTTGTTATAATTGTTTTCTCCTGCTAGTTTTAAACTTATTTAGGGTATCAAACATTTATGCAGTCGAATAAATAGGGGGTAAAATGATAACCATTTTTTTCTTATTCAAGTTATGAATATTTAAAGTACATTTCTCTATCCAACTCTCTCTCTCTCTCTCTCTCTGTAAAAAAATTTGCCTAATCGTGTCTGATCTAAAGTTTTTGCTATGTAATTTATTTAATTATCTAATAAAAAATCCTTTTGATTCCTTGACCTTATATAATTCCAAAAGCTCCTTACTTCACGTAGATCTGATACAGATTCGTCTAACTTATTCTCTACACTTCAACACTTTTAATGTATGCTGCATAAGTCACATTTAATCCATTCGGTGAGATTTTCACCTTGAACAATTCATACTATCAAGTCCTCAAATGTTATTTAAAAGGAAAAGGCGATAGAAAATGCCATCAGCTATTTCCTGAAGAATCACAGAATAAAAATATTTATTTTATATTATCGTCCTTTAAAACGAATACTATCTGAAATGCACAAAGAATTTCTTAAATACTGTATAGGTGATTTCCTTAACATAACTTCTTTAAAATATTGTCAATTTTCCGGATTCATTCTGATGTTTAATAATTTCTGAACTATCCTTTATCTATGCCTGCTTTGAATCCTAACACACATTTCTGTATATCGATCGGATCATTTCAATGTTCTCATCATAACGCTTATATGAATAATTCTGAAAGGAATTTACAAGTATGTATATATATTCTCACCCTTTCCCATTTCCCCCGAAATAGTTACTTCCTAGAATAGATAAAACTTTTAACAAAATACTTCACTAGATTTTGAAGCAAATTTATTTGAAATCTAGCGAGCAAATTTGATCTTCTTGCTACTATTTTATTTTGCCTTTTTGACTTTAAAATTAACTCACACATTTCATTTTATAACCAAAAACTTAAACATAAATATATATGTTGAATGTTACTAAAAAAGCATGCATTTATAGATTTTATTGTGTCAAGTTATATGAAGTAAATATTAACACATCACAACTATCATGAATTTGATGTTACCGACAAGTTATATTTTCTTATTATATAATTGAAATAAAGTCTTCAGCGATGGAAATTTCTCATTGCAATATATCAAAAATCTTAAAATATTTCTAAGTTAGTAAATTATTTGTATGTGAAGTCCTTGAAAACACATTTGATGAGTTTTGTAATTTCCTTAAATCTTTTTAAATGATTAAATTGTTCTTTCTAATCCATTCAAAAGAAATTTCAGTTTATGTAACAAAATAACTATGAAAACTATCTACTATTTTTTCTCATACCTCACCTTATCTCTTTCAAATACCTTAAAAAATGCAACCGATTAATGGAATAAATGATAGTTATATTTCTTCTTCATAAATTACATATTGATTTTTGCCATCAATAGCAAATGAGTTAACATTATGTATCAAAAAGTTGAAACGCGCATATCGTAAATAATATAGTTTAAAACTTATTGTAGTTCAAGAACAATCATTGATTAATGCCCCAGATTTCTAAATGTATATATATATTATGTACTTATTATACACATGTATAATAAGTACGTGATATAGTAATGATTTTTAGTAAGCAAAAAGCACCCTAAAATAATTTTGTCATCTCGAAATTATGTAAATAAATATCCTAATTCCTCTACTTGAAATAAATAAATTTTATTGATCACTGAATGTTAACGTTGGTCATAATGTGAGATCCTAATGCGTAAAAGCCACCTTAAAAATAATTGATACATGTATTTTATTACTATCTTCATTGGTTGCAGAGATCACATTATTAAATCTGTTACAACATGATAGAATTGATAATTGACAACTAATTGAATTTGAAAGATATTAATTATAGTCAGTTGATATGTCCTGGTCATATCAAGTAACAGGCCTCAATTTTCGTTGAACAAACCCGAATGTGTAAAGTTGCTGGCAGCTTTGGTTGCTGCAAAGTACGTATCAATGGAATAAGGACTTTTGAAAGCTTAGTGGCATAAATTCTTAACATTTTCTACAGTCCCTAACTTCTAATATCACATCATTGTCAGTTAAACAATGTTTTGCAACTGCTTCCAAATCCCCTAAGGTATCTTTAGATATTTCCTTATATTTGAATGAAAAAGAGTTATATTTACGAGGTTTTATAACATCTACCTGTAATCCATAAAGAACATTGATGAAGCCATCTGGAATGGTTTGGGAACTTATCATCATAGCTTCTAGTATCATACATTTTTCATTGATAAGTCATTTTTCTGTCTTGAAGGACGTAATGATTTAATCTTTGTTTGGAAGTGGTAGGGTATATGCACTAAAATAGAGTTTTCATTTCTAAAGCATATATTCATTACTTTTAGTATGATGATCTAGAACGCTGTCTCTCATGAGAGGAGGAAGCATATTTAATATAAATGAGCAAACTATCTTCATGTCGCAACATTTTTATGTATGTTTTATATTTACTTAATAAAAAATATTTTTCTCCATTTTACTTTGCTTGCAAATTATTATTTATAAACATATAAAGGAGTGTGTACTCATGATCAAAGTTATCTTTACATGCAAAAAATCACAGATTTACTCAGAAACTATGATTTTAAGAAAAACTATGATTTATCATGAAACTATGAAACTACAATTTAATGAATTTGTGTAGAAGGATACATAACATTATAACACATAAACACAAAGGAAGCAATTTTAAAAAAAACCTTCATATGATATAAAACTGTAGCAAGAAACAAAAAAAAATGTACAATTTTCGATGTGTACAAGCAATTATTGTCCATAATGAGTGATCAGATCCACATATATATCTGAAATACCATACAAAAAAATTTTAAGACCTCATCCCGATATTTATGTTCAATCCCAGATCCTCTTTTCAAAACCAGTAGGTGAGTATGTTTGTCGATCCTTATTCCTCTTTATAACTCTCATAACACCTCCTTCGATTCGGAATATCACCGTATCGAAAAATTAAGTTGCTTGAAACGGAAAATATTTCACATTTCCGGCTTCCTCTATATGTTAAATAAGATAGTAAACTAAGTTTGAACTAAACAGTAAAGAGAACATGGGTCCATTGGTGTTCTCTCCAGTTTTGTTGTTCTTCACACTAATTTAAGCGAGCCATCAGTTGATGTGAAAACAGTGATATATATATTCTTGGCATTCTGGTATAAATGCTCTTTTCATTAAGCATTCAGTGTACGATTGGCTAAGATACAACATTGTGGCAGCTACAAGCTATGAATTTAACTGCTTAACTCTGAAACTAACTTTCTGTTATCATGAGCAGTTATTATCGTACATAGATTTTCAGATGCCATTGTTATATGCGTAAGACTTTGTTCAGACCACCGTACAAAAGTTCAGATTCCATAAATTATTAGCATAGAGTAGAGACAGTTTGTTTTAATATAGTCACACGTCTTGCTTTTTTTATGATTGTCTACCCAGCTTCTCAACGGCCCATAACACGTCACTTCACAAAATCATCCAAATATGATTCAGAAATATAACAAACAGTTTTGAATCCTTACAAATTGAAATCATCCGTTGTAGAAATTTACATTGATATTCTCTATATTCACAGTGTTTTATTCAGCTTTGAATGATGTAAAACTTTGATTTGCATACTAGAAACCGTTTGATAAATCTTATTGGATGATGCTAATGA
>BMAW01083920.1:380601-398709 GCA_019974015.1 Nephila pilipes | reverse complement strand
AATGATGTAAAACTTTGATTTGCATACTAGAAACCGTTTGATAAATCTTATTGGATGATGCTAATGAGGCCAAACTTTCACACAATACCTACAAAAATATATTACAGTGATTGGGTATTTTCTGAAACAACATTTTCGTGTGTATGCAAAGATAATTTTGGTCATTATTGCATTTGGTTATAAAGTAATTGCTGAGTGTAAGGGGATCCATAGTATTAGTATAAACACGCATTCTCAGTTCCAAACCTGAGACCTTATTTTAAATTACATTTTCTCCATTTTTAATTTTATTGTGTTATTTTCTTTTTTCTTGAGTCATGCTTGATAGGTTTTGGTTGCAATTTACGTATCATAATCTTTGTAGCAATTGAATATTTTAAAACTGTCCATTTTATTATTATACAAAACCTAGTTAAAATTTAATTGCTATATTTGGGTGATTTCGTATTAGATTATACGCATATTTACTATGTATTTTTGTAAAACCTTGTTTAATATTATATTTACGTTAACTTAAAGATTTTATTTCATTTTAAAATATTTTGTATTTTTAATTTTTTTTTTTTTTTTGGTTTATCTATTTACTTGAACTTCAATTTCTTGCGTTTGTTGGATATCTGTACGAGTATATACAATATGTAACTTTTACTAGTTTTAAGGCTCTTCAAATTTGATTACACACTCACACACATACACACACACACACACACACATATATATATATATATATATATATATATATATATATATATATATATATTTATATATAGAAATGCAAAACGAAAAGATCACAAATACAATTAAGGAAGTCGAATTAGTTAAAAAATGAAAAATAAAGTAATTTAAAATGCTTTTTCTAGCTTTGGACAGAAATGCGTATTAAAACATGTTTAAATGGATCCAAATCATCCCACTTAGCAAATTATTTTACAGCAAAAATTGTTAACACCAAAAATCAATTAAATAAGAACACCAAAAATGCGAAATTATTTATAAAATGAATATTATTTAAAGAAATGTAATTCTAACTTAACTTAATTTTTAAAAAAGACTTATTACATAGCAAGTATTCATAAATACAAAGTTCTTTAAGATATAAATTATTATTATATTTAAGATTTTTTTCTAACTTTCTATAATTAAGTATTTATATCATATTCAAAGTTTCTACAATAGCTTATTTGGGCTTATTTTTGATTTACTTCAGAATTTTTTTAAAAAAAAAATATTTATATTAATATACATTATAAAATCATTGAAAATTCCCAAAAATTATTAATTTTTTTTTAAATTAAGAAACACATTCACTTTTGAAATGTCACTTGAATGGAAAACGTGATTTAAGCACAAAGACCAAAGAATTTAATCATTAGAATAAAATTGTCATTCTGTAGTTTTTTTTTTTTTTTTTTTTTTTTTTTTTTTTTTTTTTTTTTTTTAATTTTCAAAAATTAATTGAATATTCGTTGTATGTATATTGCTATTTGAGAAAAAATAGAACTTTATTAATTTGAAAATTAAACGTATCTCTTTTGTCGAGAGCTCAATGGCCGAAAAATTAAGAATACAGTTCACTCAAATATTGATTATATCTGTCGATACATAGATGAAGAAGCACGTAAAGTATTGCTCCGTATTTGCTGATTGAAATGATTTTGCCTGATAATATTGCAATGCGCATGTTCAGAGGAAACCAAAAAAAAAATTAAGTAACTTTGAGCATAGCAGGATTAGGGGTGCTAAAAAGGAGAAATTCCTTTTTCTCCAATGTCTCTAATCTTACTCTTTTTGTATATTAGCATCTCGAAGAATCCTCAAAGAATGGCAGTTAACCCTGAAAACTTTCAGTAAAAAGCGAATTAGAGGGTAGAAATCGCTTGTCAACAAAAAAGAAGAAATCGCTTGTAAACAGTCGATTGACATTTATTTTGTGCAAGTAAAGTAGAACTACAAAGCAACTAAATGCAGTGCATTACAACTCAGAATCTTAGCAAAGCACATATGTGTCCTTTACAAGACAGATCTTAAAATGAACCAATTTTAATAGACGGCGACAAGAGTCCCTTTTCTTACAAAGTCGAAGAAAACTGCTTTTGTAGGCTACAGAACCCCAAAATTGGACACAGAATGAATGCAAGAAGGTTGTCTGGTTTGACGAACAATTTTTCTCCGTGACGTTGGTAGCAGAGTCTATATGTCACTCCTATAGAAAGAATCCATGTATCCAGCATATTACATGACTACTGTTCAAACGGGAAGAGATAAAATCATGGTCTGAGAAATAATTCCTCGTATATTTCTTGTAAATTAGTTCCATAGAAACATATACCAGTCCCATTAGCATCTGCAACATTGCAACTCAGAATATACACTTGTTTATGATCATAATATTTCCTGATGATCGTGGCTTTTTTCAACCAAGACATCCCTCAGGGACTAGTCCTCTTCAGGTAAGTAGGGGCATCACTCCTCGAGGCATTCTAGCGATCTTCTTCCTTTTCAATAAGACTTAATGTCTTCAATAAACATGGGGGTGCACCCTCCAGGATACCCTAGAGATCCTTCTCTATTTTTGACCCTTCTAGTGGTCAACCAATTTTTATCTTCATTTTCCATTTTTTCAAACGTCTAGATCACAGTTTACACTTTGTATGACGCAGCAAAACCATAAACTTCACCATCATTCATTCATTCATACTTCAGCAAGACAATGAACTCTGTCACTGGGCAAGAGCTAGCTCAGATTAGTTTAAAGAATGTAATTCAGAATTTCAATTGCTTAAATGGCCCCTTCAGTCACCAGATCTCTTAGGCATTTATATGACTACTTTCAAAGGTCTGTTAAAAGTTCCGAAACACCACCGTCTAGTCTGAGGGAGTTAAGTGCTCCCATTTCGTCAGCAGAAATTAATATTCTTCCTTAACTTACAGTGTCCATGCCGAGAAGAATAAATCTTATCCTCAAAGACAAAAGAAGTCTAGTCTTACACGATATTAGTAGTGAGTAACAGAGTGTTTCAAATGTTTTGGCCATTCAGGATAAATATTGTTATCTAATTTTATTATCTACACTTTTAATTTCATGCCTAAATATCCTGTGATATATTTTAACAATATTTTTGCTTGAATTTAATTTAAATATTTAGGGTAAAGAGATAGATTAGAGCTATTTTCAGAATACTTATTATAATTAATGATAAATAAGCATTTGTGCAATAGAAATATATATATGTACTATAAATGTATATTATAATACAGTACAAACTATATTACAAAGTATTATTTAAAATTACAAAGTATATGGATAAAATGCCATAAAATATTATATGTTACTTTTAATTTTGATATAAGCTTATTTAATATTTCAATCTTAAATTTGAAATAAAAAATATTTTAACTTCAATTTATTTTATTAGAATTATAAACTTAGAAACAGTCTTTTAAGTTGGCTGCCAGATTTCTTTTCTAGTTACCAGTACTGCATCAAATTCTTGTAGTTCAGATTTCTTTATCTACATCTCGAAAAAATGTTAGAGGCTTTAGTAACTAGGCAACTGCAAAACTTTGAAAAGACTTTAAAAAAAACAAGTGTAAGGTATTCGTAAGCAATTCATACACAGCTGTAGAATCAAGTCCGTTTTCTTCTTCCAAGATCTGGGACTTGTGAGTGCGAATTTTGATTTTCCGTATAATATTCTTGCTCAAATGGTAAAAGTTTGCTGCGACATCATATCCGAATTTTTACCTTTTACCTCTTTCTTGGGTAGAGAATATTGCTTATTCGTTGTGTAAGTTTATATTAGGTTGCAGATATTTTTTCGATAAAGAATCAGGACTAGTCTTTCGTATTTCAAATACTTTTTCTTGTTCAACTGATATTAACTTTTAAAATGGAATACATCACTAAGTTTGACATTGACAAACGAAAGTAAAGTATCAATAGTGTTATTGGTTGCAGAATTATTATGAAATAGCACAAAAGCGTTTTTGTCGTTTTTCAAAAATGTGAATAATTCGAAGAGTTGTTTATTTTACCTAGAGTATTGAATACGATAGTTGTTGGGAAAATCTTTAAAAATGCATTGATAATTTACTCTTAACCCAAAAGCCTTTAAAAATTCATATTTAATTTTAATTCCACGATTCTAAAAGACACATCGATACTTTTCATCATAAACATATATCAATTGGATGTTTTTCAGTTCCAATAATATAAAGAACATATGTCATACTTAAAAAATAAATTGTATAATAAATTGGCAGATTTTAATACAATTATTACTTAAAAAATAAATTGTATAATAAATTGGCAGATTTTTATACTAAAATATTGTTCTTTCTACAGATGTGAAACCAATATTGAAACTACAAGCAAAATTTTCTGTTTGAAGAAGCAATTACAAAAAAAAAGTTTATATAGTAAAAGTCCTTGGCAGAAAATAGTGATGCTCAATTTCAAAGTTAACACCAGTGTTTATTAATCTTTTATTATTCGAAATCCAAAATTCCATTTCAGTTGCAACCTCATTTCTCATGAAATAATTTTTAAATATTTACATCTTTAAATTTTAAGATATTCTTTCTTCCTATATATGAGGTGAAAGTACCAGAAATTTCATTCTAATACCAAAAATACAATTTACCGTTTCCATACTACTTGCTAAACTGATGTTTAGACATGTATGACTTGTTAACTAGCTTAAACTCAACAAGCGTAATTGACATTCAAAAATAAATCGCTATAGTTATATTAATAAACTCTCATATAATTTCTTGATGCTAAAATTAAAATCAGTAAGCAGAAAAATCCTTCATTAAAAAAACACTTGATTTGGGCTTATAAATCGAAGTTGCTGTACTAGCTGCTTACAGTTCTGTGTATCAGATAAACAAATACAAAATGCTTCAAGTTATGAAAAAGGTTAGATTCTGAGAAATACAATAAAATTATAGAACGCATACTTGAAGATAAATGAATACCATTAGTCCATCCCTCAACCAAATGATATTGTTTCTAACCGATTGGTAGTTGTTCAAACTTTGTTCACATGAGCATGGAAATTTTTCTCAATTTAACTTGTTAAGGCATTAAATTGCAATTGAAAATGCTATTTAATTTCTAATGTATGATGGAATATCAGTTATTAAAATAAACCATTGTTTGTTTAAATTGATTAAAGGTAGTGTTATTACACCAGTTTTCGAAGCGTGGTAAACATTTATTGTGAAAACTGTGTGAGAAGTACAAAGATGTGGTCTTGACAAAGTACGAAACATTTCGAAAATATAAATGTCTGGAATCGAAAGTCTCACTAGGGTATCTTGTTACACTATATGATTGTTTTAAGTCAAATATTTATAGGATTCAATACCTTTGTAAGAATAATCGATTTACAAAGAGATAGGTACAGTTAATATATTAGTAGTTTTTCATTTCCAAAAAGATTATGATGATAAATTTTGCGGCTCATTTTATACCTAAAAGTTAGGATCATAATACTGTTGGAAGAGAAAAAGCGCCAGGAGGCAGAACCATTTCAAGACCATTAATTCAAAAGGAAATTAAGCAGTTTGATGTAAGCTACTATAACTAATAAATTAGTAACATTAATTAAAAATGTAAAAGATTTTTCATAAACGATGAAAACTTACTAACAGTGATTCATATTCAAAATTCAGACATTTTTTAATACTATGTAAAATTAAAGGGAGATATGGTGATAAACAACTGAGTAAATCCTATCTGTTTTTTGATCTAAAAAACTAACAATAAAATGTCCTGGTCTGTTCCGATTTAACAAAAACATCTAAAGCATCTTCCCATCTTTCTAGAATAATGTTTTGCTGAGCTGTGCTAATGTATGTAATATTGTAAGCGTAAATTAGAGCCAAAAAGATAGAAAACGTAGATTATCTTTTTCCAGATTAACTATCTATTATGTATGGATGACCGAATTTAGTACTTAATTTTAAAGAACTGTTAACTGTTTGTAGCATCATTTTTGTGACCACGGAGTCCTCCAGTTGGCGTAATGTGGAAGTTTGTTGAGGGAAATGCCAGCTCCGGTGTCGTTATTTGACCAAGGTTTAAAAAAATACGAGGTCCACCACCACCAACCCTTGCATTGTTTCTCAGAGTGACATTAATAAACAATCACATTGTCGCATTATTTATACCTGTATTCTTTTAAAAGCACATTACTTTTGTTCTGTCAAAATCCATATCTTCTTTTATTTCGGCTTAGAAAATAGAGCTTTTTTTATGTCTTCTAATCTATTCTTTTCATTATTTTGGGCCACCAACAGAAGAACCACAAGACAGATTGAAATTCATTTACCTTGTGTTGTTTCTCTTCTAATGAACGTGTTTTTATGATAAAGTAATGCAATATGGTGTGGCTAGATTCGAATTAGTTTCTAAAATACAAATACTTGATAGCTTAGCAAAAAATTACACAGTGGTCAATTTACGCGTAATTTGTTGTGTATCCGAGTTTTTTAATTATAGAAAAGATATTTTGAAACATTCTGCCGTAGCGAACTCAAAATGCTTTACAAGCATTTATAAATAATGAAAAAATAACTTATTTATTTGATTCAAGAGAGCCTGCTGCTAATTTATATTTACATGAATAAATTTAAGCCCTTCGAAATTTTTAATGTAAGTTTTTACTCCATAAGAACTTTTAGTTTTATAGAAATCTTCAGCTTTTGAATATTTCCCTATCTCTACATGTTTATTGGGAAAGTGGATTAAGATTATATTGATGGATTACTGTACAGGAGTATTTCTATGGACATTTCTTTCAATAATCCCTAACGGGTTAAAATAATTCTAACCAAGATAATCTTAGTTAAACCAAGTTTTGGCTTTTGAGGGCATATTGTTTTAAACATGTCTAGGTTTTAGATCTTAAGTTTAAATGTAGTTAGAGAGGGTAATAGATTATTCAGACACTTGGTTGAACGTTTCGGAGTAAATAATCGCTAATTTGTTTTTAAAGAATTTTTTTAAGTGATAAGTTTTTGTCACAAATATATCATTAATATAGTTTGATCCCAATTAAGTAGAGAGTATTAAATTCACTAAGTTTACGCTATCTGAATGTGAGACATGAAACCACGTTACGCGATGTTTTTATCTTTTACCATATGAAGAGAGCCAAGCAATAAATATTTGTGTCAACAACTATTATTCGTAGTTACACTAGTTATTTTAAGAAATGTTTTTTAATTATTATTTTTCAAAATTATAGTTAAAATTCAAATTATAATTCTACTTCAAACTTATAATTATACTTTTCTTTCAATTTTTAGTCTACTTACGTATAAAAAAATAAACTGAACATTTTATTTAGCAGTAATTTTTAGTCAGGAATTTCATAGGAATACTGATTAAAAAGTCATGTTAGTGTCAAATATGATTTATTTTACTAACGGGTAAGTCGGATGCCCATTTGAACTTATAATAATAACGCATCACACATTATTGTTTAAATGTAAGATATAATTTAGCTGTTATCATTTAAATAAAGTGGAATCAGACGGTAATTCGTTTTACGTATTTTGTCTAAAATCTCTTTTTTTTTATTATTTTGGAGAAATCTGGGTGTTCTTTGAATTAAGTTGTTTCAAGCATCGCATAGTTAAATAAATTTATTTACTTCCACAGTACGTAAGATCAACTGTGTATGTTGACTAAGAAAAAGGAGAAATACGAATTTTGTATTTTATTCACGTTTTTTTCCCTCTCCTGTGTTTTACTTACATTCAAACTTCAGAATTTTTGTTGTTTCAGTTTTGTGGCCTTCCACTCTGCTTCAGTAGAAATAAAAACTAGGCATGTTGGTCATCGAACGAGTGAATAAAGCCAGACTTCCTTAGTTCTTTATTTATTTGTTTCTTTTTATCTCGAGGAATAAATATTCTGCGTCTGTTTATTCGCTCGCATTGCCCTTTTGTTGCCTTTATTCAGATTGGAATAAAGCTTTTGGAAAGGATATTTTTCATGTGTCCACTTCTTTTCCCAATGTTTTGGCATAAAATGCCTGTTGCGCACTGTAAATCACCCTTTTCCGAAAGTTCGTGCATTGGGGAAATTCTCATCAATCATAGAACATTTTTGTATTTTGGTTAGACAAACTAAAAGAAAAAGGGATGCGGTGACTATAATTCACCTCTTTGATCTGTATTCTGTCTTTGTCCATACTGTAGGAAAGTAGAAAGGTGAAAATATGGTTTACTCCTTGCTTCGATCATATATTTGTTGAGACTGAAATATTAAATCCGTCATGTATATTTAGTGAAATATCGGGATTTCTCTGCGAAATAATCTGATGATCAAAAATTCAACGTTATCAAATTGTTCATTAGATCATAAGCATTTACAAGGGAAAAGAAAAAAGTATTTCTGTTAAAGAATGGATTTCCCGGATTTCTTAAGAAAAATGTATTTACAATGAAAAAGGTAAACATATGCTGGAGTATTTTTAATTAATCTATTACTGTAGATCACCTGTAAATGATATATACACCTGTGAATCATTTTTGCAAATAAAAATTGAAAATGCATAAAATTATACATACATTTATATATATATATATATATATGTGTGTGTGTGTGTGTGTGTGTGTGTGTGTGTGTGTGTGTGTGTGTGTGTGTGTATATGTGTATATATATATATATGTGTGTGTATATGTATATATATATTCTTAACCTTTGAAAAAGTCAACATCATTGCCTGTGTCTATGCATTTCTAGATTTTCTGACCTTGAATTTATAATGTGAGCATTATCACGTTTTCCCTTCAACTAAAACTTCGGGACTTTAATATGATAATTGAATAAAAAAAGTTTCTCCCAATGGATGAAATGCGACTTCTGTACTTCTGTATTTACATTAATACTTCTGTGGTTTGTAGTAGAAAGGAGTAAGTGGAAGTTATAAATGAGAGAATAGTGTCTGCATTTACAAATGCAAGAAGTTATTGGATCACAGTCAGGAAGGAGCTGCATTAAGCCAGAAAATTGGACCCTCACTTCTAAGACAATTAAGAACTCGGACCTGAGAAATCCGCATAAGCTGAGAACAAATTATAATATTAGTCATTAAATTAGGGTCTGACGCATATAGAGAGTTATCCATTAATATAATATGCTATGGAAGGAATTTTTAATGATTAAAGATCTGAATATTTCATTAATTGCCTGACTTTGTTAATTTGTGATTGTGTTGATTGGTGACTCTAACATGCATACAAAGATGAAAGTAATACCAAGGACTAACAATTGAATACATTTTTAAATTTCTATCAAACATTATAAGTACTTTTAAGGGGACTCGTACCCCAAAAATTTCCAAAAAATCAATTTTTTTTATTTTTATTTAGAAATATTCTCTGAATTATTATCTGTCGATTGATGTATTACTTTTCAGTGTACGAGGACGAGAAGGTTGAAAAAAATGGAATTGAAAAAAGTAAGCAAAAAACTTTGTGACTTGACAATGCCTCTTTTTTAGAGATGTCAGTAATTTTACGTTATTATTTTTATCAATATTTTTCTAAAATTAATTTTATTTTGTTTTAATCATAACTGTAACATTTTAGCGTTCTTTTTTTGTGACTACAACTTTCATTACAAGCGATTTGTTGTTGATATTTCGAGTTTTCATTGTAGTGTTGATATGGAGCTATTTATAAACACGTTTTACATTGAGAAAAAAAAATTTTGACGTTTTAAATTGAGAAAAAAAAAAAAAAGTTTTTATCAAGACTTTCTTTCATTATTGTTTCTGTTGAAGTTTTTGTTGTTTATTTTTTTCAGAATTGAAGATAAAAAATGCCTCGCGTTGTTATTCATAGCAAATGAATAGTAAACTTTGGTGTAGTGATGCTGATAATAAAGCTGATTCTACTTTCAGAATTTAACAGTTATTAAATGTTGAAAAGACTGATTGTTTACATACTGGTAATTTATTTGTATTCTTTCTACAATCCAGTAAACCGTTTGTCAAACTGATATGCCTGGAATGTGACAAAAATTTATTGTCCCTTTAAAGTGTGTGCTGTAGAAATATCGAATGAAAGCAAACAAATACAGTTCCTGATATCAATTTATGGATTACACAAGCGTTCTGCAACATAGAGAAAGGTTATTCAGCCATTAAGAAATTTTGTATGGCCATAAATATCTTGCCTTTTCATCGAGGACATGCAACAAATGTAATAAACTTCTTCACAAAGCCTATAGTATTGGTACAAATACTATGCTAAAAGAAGAACATACTGAAGTACGAAATGCATATGAAGTACCTTCTAATTTCCCTTTTGTCGACATAAGTGTTTCTTTCTATAGTATTTGGATGACACGAGGCCAAACATTTTTAATTGGTATTGGTTGTGTTATCGATATACTTACTGGCTATGCAATTGACTTTGAAGTTATGTGCAAAGTACATTGTTCCATAGCAAAAAGAGAACTTGGAAAGTTAAGTGCAGAATATGATATGCAGAGTGAAGGGTATAAGAATTAGTGTGATATCAATCACACCGGTTCATCGGATTCGATGAAAATGGAGGCAGTTTTGATATTGTAGGAAATATCGCAATCAATGGGATTTCGATATTCTACATTATTATCTGACGAAGATTGGAAAACTTTCAATTACTTATCTGAAAGAAATATCTATAAGGAAATGTCAAAATAAAAAAAGGGGAATGCATAAACCATATGAGTAAAAAGTTAGGTACTGCTTTACGGAATGCTGTGAAGGAATTGATAGCTCGAGGCATCTCATTAGGTGGGAAAGGTTATGGAACTTTGAAAGAAACTACCATAAAGAAATTAACTTCTTATTATCAGAAGGTTATATTAAAAAGACGAAGTATCAAGAAGACACAAAATGCTATGTACATACCCTTTGATAATGCATGCATGATCTTGGTGTAATACTGGAATTGCGAAAAAAATTGTTTAGAATGAAACAACAAATATCAGTGTGCACTTAAACTGGTAAAGAAAGCAGTTTTAAGAAGAGAATCATTAATAATGAAAAAAGAAAGGTGTTACATATAGACCAGGATACGTTTGAGTTACAAATAACAATGTAAATCTGTATTATAATTTTTTTCATTATAAAATGTGCATTTATAATATTTAAATTAATACAATGAATATAATTTTTTTTCATAATTTGTGTTTTTATTCAATATATATTTTCACATAAATATAATATTGGTGATATATGAAGTACAAAATTTTAAAAATGGTTTTATTTATTATTATTTTACATTTTCCTTCATTTTCATGTTCGTCAATTATAATTAATACATTGAAAACTATTATCAGTTATTAAAAATATCTAATGAAACTTTGTGAAAATGCTATTATTTTAAAGAAAAACATATAGCTTATGATATAAAAGAGTATTTTAAGTTAATTGAAGCATTAAAATATTGAAGCATTGAACTTTAAAAAGGTTTTTCTCAGTTTGTGTTTTTTCGATACATCATTGTATTTAAAATGCTACTCCTCCCGCAAATATTAATCAATCACTTCCATTTTTTTTTCTGTGTATTATATATAATACATGTAACAAAATTAGGGACCCATTTTTCAAATAAATGTATACTTTTTTTAAAAAAACATAATAATGTAAGAGATATCTGTGTTTTTGCTGAATTTTATCATGCCGACCAACATTTTATTTTTTTCTCCAAAACTTAATAAGTTATTACAAAATCGATCCCCAAATATGTTTAAAATATTCTTGAGAATATTATAAAAAATTTTCATAGTAAAAGTTAATAAATAAACAACGAGTAAAGTTTTGAAATTTTTGAAATTTTCTTAGAAAAATTTAAATTTTTGAAATTTTTTTAAGAAAATTTAAATTTTTAAAATTGTGTTAACAATTTATTCAAATTTTCACTTAAATCCTTTTCTTGAATAGAAACACTTCATGTCTCGCTAAAACCAAATTTTTAAATACATTAATAAAAAAAATGGTTCAAGGGTACAGAGTCCCCTTAAAACTCGAAAAATGCAAATTATTAAAAGATATAACAAAATATTCGAGATAATTCCATATTAGGGTAGCTTCGTACTCAGTAATTTTGGGCTTGAAGAATCGAATTTTTACATTAAGTATTTGGCATAAAATGTCTCTTTATTGGACTCAATTACATATATTATCACGGCTCTAAACAATAATACGTTTCTGAAGTACCGTACGTTACTTATTCAGTAGCTAAATATGTTAACTAAGCCATACGTTTTAGTTTCCATAATCTTATTATTTGACATTTAAAAAATTACACAGATTCTCATTATTTGGAATTGAATACAGATTTAATACAAGAATTTTTGTAAAACTTCTTTTTAAATTATATTTATTTTTAATGTTAAATTAAATTAATTATAAACGTAAAATAAGTTTTAGAACTCTTCTAAAATTATTAGTCGTCATTGCTTCTGGTATATTATTAAAATTTAAAATGCCAAATCTTTTCAGATGGGATTACGTAGAGCATGAAATTCGTTTTATATCTTAAAGACTGCTACATAAATGCATTAAAAAAAACATTAATTGAATTTAAAATAAAAATTAAAAACTAGTATAGTACTACTATCATCATGTTAATAAACTAAATTAGAGTAAATGTATTTCACACAAATTAATAAAAGCTAGGTAATAAAGTTAAAATAAAGTGATTAAGCTTAAAATTAACAAAGACATGAAATCAGAAAAAGGAAATAAGTATTTAAATAGCTTTAAATATAACATAAAATCAATAATATACAAGAATACAGTGCATATAGTTCAACAATAAATTACCTGACTTTCCCAGTATGAAATTCAACTATATCTAATATGCAAAAATAAAAAACTAGTTAAATAAAAGTATTAACTAAAATACTATAAAAATACTACTATAATATCCGAATATTATTATTGTGAAAAAAAAATCACCACTAAAACCTATAAAGTAAAAAATGAGAAAAAATAAAACAATAATATCAAAAATCGGGATACAGTTATTTAAAATGCTGACACAGGATTGGGACTTAAAATGCATGTTTTTAACAGTATTATTTATCTAACACTTTACTCTCAGCATAATCACTGTATATCAAAATAGTAACAACAAATACAAGCAAAATTCTTTATTCAAAAAGGTAATTAATCTAACAAAAAAAAAGAAAGAAATAGCAAAACGAATCAAATTTATTTTTTACCAAAATTAAAATAATACATTAAAAATAAAGTATACTTATATATACATTGCTTAAAATATATAAATTTCAAAAGAATTATGAAACTCTTACCTACTTCAAACCCGTATGATAAACGTAACTTACAGATTCAATATGGCACTTGTTTACATAAATTCAATCTACTTGATTTATTCACCGTATTAAATTAGAATAGAAAATTACAATTCATACAAATTTTAACCACAGAGAAGAAATTATTCTACCAAGAAAACATAATATAAAAGGCATGCACTCTAAAAAGTAATTTAATGTACATATTAAAGGATCGTGATAATTAAATTTAAATCTATGAAACATAATTTCGAAACACAAGAAATATACAATAAATTGATGCAGCCGCTCTTTATTGGTGAATAGTACCTTTTAATTAATATAAAAACCAAAATATTGCAATTACTGTCATTCATAATGAAAAATAGACCGACGCACATGCATTGACACACACACATACACTTATATCAATAAGTTTTAAAAGTGTACTAAAATGATAGGATATATAGTTTGCTTTTATGCAACTTATGTAAAACTTCTTATATTTATTATTTTTCAGTGTAAAATTTAATGCTAAATTAATATTTCCCATAATATAATCAAAAATAATGCTTCTAAAAATAAAAATATGAATACAACTAGTCCATGAAGATGCCTTAATAATGTAAAATTTGAAGCTTTATTTTGTATCATAAATATAAGTAATTATTTTTTTTTGTAAGACTCAATTGTTTTTCTAAATATTTTGTTTCTTATTCACTGTTATTAGTTTGAATTTAATTTAAGTGTGGAGGATAAAAAAAATTAATCATATCTTCAGAATATTTATTATAATTCAAAATAAGTAGATTATTTGTAAATAACAATATTATTTTTGTGTAAATAATTTTACTTTTTGTATATTTTTGTGCATTTTTAAATAGTATAAATAAAAGTTAGCAATGTTGTTACTTGTTGGTCTTTCTTGCAGAATACTCTTAATTTGCTTAAATTCTTACCATATATTCTTGCTGTTATATTTTTGAAAATGTATTTATCTAAATAAAATGTTTATTAAAGATTTAAATTTATCTTAAGAAATAAATTCATTAGTATTATAATTCATTTAAATAATCAATAATACCTTCACTAAATCATCTATATCTATAGAATGAAAGATGTCATCGAAATCGTAACTATGTATAATATATTTATCCTTGTATTTTTTTTTTCTTTATTACATCGAAACTATTCTTAAAGTTATGGCAGTCTTATTAAATATGATAAAATATTCTTACAAAACGTTTTGTAATATTTTACAGCTTTTCTAATTTGTTGTAATTAATAGAGAAATTCAATGAGGTATTTATGAAATTTTGAACTTATATAGCTCTGTGGACATTTAATTTTATATACATAAACAGATACTTGGGGAAGCATTTCAAACTATTCATTTCATTGACATTTTATGCTAATATTACAAAAATCTGAAACAATATTCGAAATAAATACCATTATTTAACTTACTTTTTTTGTTCGTTTCTAACTGACAATATTTTCTAAGGTACCACTACTGAATGAACTCAGAGCTCATTTATGATTTTTTTTTCCAGTGTGTGAGTATGAATATAAATAAATCAAATTTTTAAAATTTATCTAAGTTGTTTTGTTTAACATTAATTGCTGCCCATAATCATCAACACCTGCAAAAATAAAACATGAATTATCAATGTTACTGTTCTTAAGTTAGATGTTTGCTGTTTTTTCAATTGATTTCGTAGAACATTTGAAATACTTACGTTGACCACTTTAAATGAGGTTTTAAGTACATATTTTGTTAAAATTCGTATAAAGAAACTTCTATTATTTCCTTTACTAGTTAAATAGTTGAAACTGTTTTCTGCAACTTTTATTTTCAGAACAAGTAACATAAACATTTGTATGTTGGATTAATGCTTGTATTTTTCACAAATCATACGTTAATTTTCATTATTACGTAGCAAATAACTAAAATCTCAGTAAGTATAAAATATTAAATGTGCATATTATTAAATGAAGAGATATTTTTAAAGCACTAAAATAATTTAATTTTGTTATACTAAATAAAATACTTTTATAATTGAGCAATAGATAGTTATTTTTACAAAATAGTTTGACTTCATTAGCAACGTTCATTTTAAAATGTATGTAAATATAGAATTCAAATTGGAGTAGTACGAGTAAGTTAATGTCATAGGCATATTGTAAGCAATGTAGCTTAAGAAATCAATGGGGAACGTTAATGCTGATTACTTTGTCATTCCCCACGCCCCCGCGAGATTAAATTTACTTACTGAATGAAGAAGACACAGTTCTATCTGCTGAGTTCTACAATGACGGGTTTGGAAAAGTTAATATACGCTAAAAGAAATCTATATCTCTGGGTGGAGATAACAAAAGAAGTCATCAGAATAATAAATATTGAAGTTTATAACTCGATTATTTCTTATTAATAATTAAATTTTACGATATCCCAAGATAATAATTAACACTTTACGGTAGTATGTGTAACTTCAATCTGCGGCTTCCTGAAGCCAAACAAATCAACATTAATTGTTATAATTTACAAGATTATGCACAATTAAGATGAATTAATGTGTAGAATTAATTTTATCCAATTATCTTAGTAATTTCTTAGTAATTTTTAAAATTTTGCAATATCCCCTCGTATACAAGTGATAAAGTTTCGCTACTTAAATATTGAAAATGGAAATAGAATATATTAAAAATTAAAAGATAATATATAGTTTATATTTTAACTTCACTTAGAACTTTTTTCAACGTGTGTTTTTGTTTTCATCGTTTCTTTCACTTCTATAAATTATTACTGTTAAGGAAATAATTAATTTACATTTTTTACTCATTATATAGATTTTTACAAGTACTTTTCATTACTTATTTTTGAAAGGTTTTAAGGAATTTTTCTATTAACGTCCATGTGTCTAAAATCGACTTATCTCTATAATTTGTATCAAGATAGATTTCATGTGTTTTAATTATGATACCTCATTTATTAAGTATTTCTCAAATGGTAATTTCTGGCACTTATAAATTTTTCAGACTTGTATAATTGCTTTATCCAACAAAAGATGAAAATTATATTTTATCCTGATTGGTTTTTATTAACATATCCCTGATATACATGGAAATATGTACAAAAATAAATTTATTATTTTTGTATTTTCTGTGTTTTAAGAAACGTTTCATACAAGCTACGTGATTTAAGAATATAAACAAATAATTCTGTTTTCAATCGTATCTCATATCTTACATATGGCGAAAATGGATAAATTGATAATTCTTTCAACTATGGACCATGAGAACAAAATTTCAGATGAGAAAGTAAACAAATCAGATATAATTTTACTTTATAATTAATAAAGTTGAAAAGATACTACTGACAAATTAGCAGATGCATATGCATGCAATAGGGAAATTTGGATATTGCCTGCATGTTTATTCAATACTATAACTTACTGGTTGCACTAAATACATTTGTTGTTTTTATGCGTGTAAATAATTTTTGCTTTTAAGACAAACTGTACAAAAGGTCATTTTTCTTAAAAGAATTCGGTAAACAACTAAATAAACTTCACAAAAATATTTAGATGAAAATAATTTCTCATTATTAATAATAAAGAAGAAATAAGAAACTGCTGCAGGTGAAAATTCAAAAAAATATCAGAACACCTAAAAAGGAAGATGCAGAAAATGAGTTGAAAACAGATATTGAAAAATTCAAAATAAGATAAGTTTCACAATCTGCGTTTATTTGTCAAGATCTTATAATTGTGTACTGTAAATACTGTTAGTCAAAAAATATATTATGAATGAATGACTGATCGTACTCAATGTAATATCAGTCAGTATTTCATTTTAAATTTTAATTCTTATGATTTTAAAGAATAGTAATAGAAATACTTATTTACATTAGATCAATTTCAAAACACTAAAATTGTAATTTAATATGAAGCGTAATAAATTTGTAATGAAAAATTTCTATTATTTATCCAGTTTCTAAATATTTAACATCACATTTAGAAATAATGTTTTAAATGGAGAGTAAAAAAAAAACATAAGGAAAGAAGCAATATTAAAAGTGTAAAAGATGTGCTTTCTAAGTTTATAAACATACAAATAAGTAAAATACAGCTATATAAAATATTTGATATAGCCTTGAATATATGTAAACAATAAAAACGTTTGTCTGTATAAAAGACAGACAAAACGTAACTTGATTTAACTACCAATGAATTTCAATAGAATTTTCTTTAAAAAAAATCAATATATTCTTACCAAACTCAAAATTATCAATTATTTATATTATCACTTTCACGAATAATTACTTAAAAATTAATTTCACGTTTTCTTTGAACTATATTCTTGTTAGGGCTCTAGTTAAAATCTTCTTAAATCTTGGAAAGTTATTAGTTGTAAAGCGTATTTCAACTACACATATATACAAAAATCAATTTTTGTTTTCATCACTTACAGCTCCTAAATTTCAAGGGAGAGTATCAAGTAATTAGTTTATAAATGAAACATTAATAACCAAAAATTTGTGTCAATATGTTCTTTAGTTTTGTAAAGGCTCTATTGTTGTTTCTTTTGATTTACAAATATATGTTATTCACTTTGAAACGTATGTACAGAACTAAAATAATTTCACGTTGTACACATAATTTTATTTATTGTAAGATCAATCATTTACTTCTAAAATCAAGATCTAAAAGGATTTCATTTTAAATTTTAGTTTTTACGAATTTAAAGAAAATTAATTGAAATGTATATATATATATGTGTGTGTGTTTATGTTTGCA
>BMAW01083920.1:357766-377601 GCA_019974015.1 Nephila pilipes | reverse complement strand
ACATTATAAAACCATTGGATAACATAGAAGCAATAAATTAAAAATTGGAATTTTTAATTTATTGCTTCTATGTTATCCAATGGTTTTATAATGTTATACTTCATTTTGTTTTTGTTTCTCTACACATGAAGATTCTTCTTTTTTATGATAATCATCTAGAAGTAGGAATTATATAAATTCCTATAATTTGTTAATGATATAAAACTTTTTTGCAGTTTAACTTTTGTTTGTACTTTTTATTTAGATTTCATAAATTTTTTTGTTATATTAAGCTATTATATTGATAAGATTATAAAATAACGTAAAGAGACAAAATTTATAGCGCAGTGTGAATATAAAATGAGTATTTCTGTTCTCTCAAATTTATTAATAGTCTTTTAGATGAAATGAAATATATATTCATTAAATGAAGGAACAATACAAAATAGCGAAGGAATTAAAAATCCTATTCCTAAAACTATAAGAAGTTGTTTACATATTTTATTCTTTATTTACTCGTTCAAAAAATAATCATCGTAATTTTAAATTAAATAAAATGTGATTTACATACAGAAGCAAGCAAGAGAATTAAAAAGAAACTGCTGTTTGTGATTGGGCTTTAATAACATAAAAATACGTAATTGTTGTACAAAACCTTCAATGGTAAAAAAAACTAAGTCTCTAAAAATACGGTACAAATTTTTGAGAAATGTGATAAAAATATTCCTATACTATGAATTATCTTGCATCTCTAATTTGAAATATTATAGCAAAGGAAGGAAACAAATTACATGTGGAATTTAGAAAAAAGCACTGATTTTATCTAATGTGCTAATGTGTTATGAAAGAATTCTGATGAAGTTATAATTATTTTTGTAATAAAAAAACAGTGCTGTTTTTACAATAGTTAATTTTTATAAGTTATAATTATCACATAAACATTTAAATAATCATTTATGTCTACATTGTAAAATACTCTATTCCACAATTATTAGTTATAAAAATAAATATTTCAGAGTTGATACATTTTCATTGTGTCACTTTTTTTTAACTTTGATTAGTGGATATGTCTTTAAAGAACCAATTTTCAAGCTGAAAATAAGCTTAATTTTGAATTTAGATTCGAATTTACAAAATTAAATTTAATATAAATTTACAATATCAATTCGGTTATTTTAGTTAACAGGAAAAATAATTTAAATTTCTTTCAGCTGCAGCTATGATATAACAAGCACGTAATTATCATTCATTATTTTCATTCATTCTTAGAATAGCTCGAATACCTTGAATTTTGTTCCAAAAGCAACTTATCACGTTTCATAAAAATTTGATCCTTAAGTTAGAAGGGAAACCTGCATAAAATATACATTTTCAAAATTTTTGTGTTTGTTCACATAAGCAACGTAAATAACTACACATGAAATAAAAATATTTCCCTTCCAGAACGAACAATCATCGTAAAAAGATACATCTTTGTTTTTTTATCGGCATCAACCTCCTTGAAACGTAATGTAATACGTAACTTCAGCTTAAAGTCTTTATATTTGTCTTGAAACTACCAGAAAAACGGATAGATTTGTGTTCTGTCTATTGTAGAGAGTTATAGGCAAGTCTACAGTTTAAGTCATATTTTTATAAAAACTAACCCCATGGGGGCCTTATTTCAACCCAATTATAGGTCCACGTAAGGTTAAACCTTATTACCCACAAAAAACTTTCTATTTTCTACAAAGTTAGACAAGGGGATGATAAGCTTATTTGTGCTCTGTTAGAAGATACTTTTAGTCTGTAAGTAGCTAATAGGAGTCTTTTTAGAAAGTATAATAAATATATAGATATATTTATACTCTATAAGAATGGAGTTTTTTCTCGTTATTGAGAAGGTTTTTTTCAAAGAGGATCATTCTTTAACATTATCTTCCTTTAAGCAGTAGCTAAATTCAAAATAATTTTTAAAAAGGAGTTTTAGTAAGTTAAAAAATTTTCTGCTACATAAAACTTGCAACTGTTTTAAAAGTAATTATAATTTTTTTAAATAAGAAACTATTATCGAAGGCTTTTAATGGAGAAATGAACACATATTTTGAAAAACTTTAAGCAGTTGGACTGCAAATATTTTATTTTTTCCATTTCTGGTTTAAAAAATTTAAAGAAATCACAAGATAAGAACTGCATGAAATAAATTAATCAAAAAGTTGAATAGACTTTATGTTCTAATTCACGTAAAACTTATGAAAATCTTTAACAATAATATATTTGACTGAATAAATAATTTCGTGATTAATATATTTTTCAAAATGTTCTTTAAAAATTATTTTCAACTTTTATTTCTAATTCGTAATACACAATTTTTTTCCCGTTCTCGCTTTTGAAAAAAGAAGCTAAAAGTCAAAGATTATATTTCATTAGTGTAGATAACAAACATATTTAGAAGAACTAGCATTTGAATCCCCAGTTCCTGCAATCATATTTTTTCGACAGTTTACTAGATTATCTTAAACAGTTAGACAACAAGCGTCTTTAATACTCCATCTCAAACGCAATTTCTTATATTATAAAACAAAAGTTTCTTTCCATAAATTAGATAAATTTTAAGACTCGTATATTGATTCTGCATTCTGTATCCATGAAATATAGGAATTAATTTATATGAATTATCTTACTTTATACTTATTATTATTTTAATAGTAGTACTCGCAACTGATACAATAAAAAATATTTCAAGTTCGTTGCACAGTATGAAAAATTGCTTTCTACAGCTCACATTGTTGTGGTTGGCGTAAATGCAACTTTTTTGCTTTTCAATTTTTTATTTCTACATTCGAAGTGTAAAATATCTTTATTTTCCAAAAAAAAATTATGATAAAAAATTAAATATTTTATTTTGTGAAAGGAAGAAATTTTACGTGCTTAAAATGTGAAAGATTAATTTATTATGCCTTAAATGTTTAATTTTGCCTATATTTCATATTTTGCTCAGTGTCATAAAAGCACACGTGATGACGATTCGTGAATTTATTTTACAAAAACGGTATTTTTAAAACCAATATAATACACCTAAAAGAGTCAAGGAGTGCTCAAATCAGGTGATCCATGCTCTTGGATCAAAGGAGATGTTACCATTTTCCATACGAGTAATAAAACTATGCGCAAGCTTCATGATTTTTTTAGGTTACAGATTCATCTCAAAAAATCTTTAAAAATCTCGTTTCCTTGATTTAAGCATTAGCTGACATTTTCTCTTTTTCCCTGGGGATATTTAAAAACAGACATTATTAAAGCAGTCCCCTAGCAATAGATGATCTGAAAATTGCCCTATTACTCAAAGGATAAAAGAAATCACTCCCAGCATCTTGAAATGTGTTTCTGAAAATATGTGCAAGCTGGCTTAGCTTTGAATCCAAGGAATTGGAAAACATTGATTATTATGCCTTCCCCGTTTAGCATAAACATTTTAAATATTTTCATGTAAATGTAGGATCAAAATTGTTTCTACGTTATGTTAAAAGTATTTTTCACCATTATAATAAAACAAAATGTTTTTAAAATATGTTAATTCATGAATCGAGGTCAATACAAAATCTCTCTTCCAGGACACCCAGTACTATTTTTTTCAAACAAAGACATTTTAAAACTTTGGCACACTAGAATTTTTTACTCATATAAATACCCTTTCGACTGTAGGAGAAAGATTTTTGATTGAACACAGGTAACTCATTTTTTCTTATATTCGTAATATTTTAATGTCATATTTCAGTAGGTAGAAAAACCGCAGACACTTCAGAATTTTATAAAAATAGATTTTGAATCATGAAACTAAGAATTAAAGAAATGTTTTGCACAATTTTTAGATTTTCCTATTAACATTTTAAAGTCTGTAATGATTTGCTCCAAATAAATTATGAAAAGGGCTTCTAATTTATTTTGTTAAAATAATATATGAAAGAAATTTAACATATATAAATCCTATTGTGTGTCTAACGAATTTACCATATCGATAGTAAGAGATATATTTAATCTAAATAGATTAACCTTAATCTTTAACCAGTTTAATCAAATTTATTAACCAAACATCAGAGTAAATTAAACTGTAGATCATTTTACTTAAGTCGAAGTTTGCTAATAATTATAATAATTATATTTGTTCCTCTTTCAAACTCTTAACGGTAAACTTGTAACAACGGGATCTGCTTAAGATAGATCAGGAATCTCCAAAACTAGGAATCACACCAATTCAAACCCGAAGAAGGAGGAAGCTAGGTAGTCGAAAAGCTTCTCTAAATTATTTGTTCATCTCCAAACGAAGCAATGCCGGACTGGTCACTGGTCGGGCGATATGAGGTGATGCACCATCTTGCAAGGATACAGTAGACTCTAAACACTATAGTTCTTGTAAGCCAGGAATAACTTGCTGTTGAAAAAAAGAGTATAAAAATAACAAGCACCCAAAATAAATTGCCTTTGAAGGCTGGGAAGAGTGTTCTCAAAGAAAAAAGGACCAAGTATGAAATCAGAAGTAAAAACAATCCATACAGCAATATAGCAATTAGGATGCAGAGACTATTCATGCACAAAATTATGACTTGCAGTATCCCATACGTGGCAGTTATAAGCATTCACTACTCCGTCTAGGGTAAAATGTGCCTCCTCTGACAGCAAACTGTTCCAAAACCATGCATTGTCAAATACTATTCTGCCAAAAAAATTCAAGCTAATTGAGAATGTTTGCCCAAGTTCTCAAGGCTTAGCGTTTGTAAAACGTGAATCTGGAATGGATACCATTTTATAACGGATGAAAAATCCTTTTGTACTCTAGACCATGGAAGAGACAAATCACTTGACACCACTCGAGCACTTGTCGAAGAATAGTTGGAACCAGACGCTCTTTTGGCGATGACAAGACACACACACACACAGTGCAGAATGATTTTACGACACTGGAACATAGAATTGGCCTTTTGGTGCTAAGGCGACGAAGCTGCCTTTCAACGCGAAAGTGTAATACTGCTTAATTTACGTGAAGGTAATAGGAGAATATACCTGGTGGAAATAAATTTTTTTCTGCCGGACGGTAGGTGAAAGAGTTGAGGCATAGAGGGAAGGGGAGGAAAATAATGGAGAAAGAAAGTTCATCCAAAGTCATGTCTGTAGTGGCATAGGTCTTGTTTCTCGGGGAGGGAGAGTCGGTAGTTATCTTGAAGCTGGACTGGAAAAGAACGGTTACGTGACGTCAGTAGATGAGCTGCTTCATCGAAGGAATGAGATTAGATTCAGGCTACTGATAGATTGATTTACTATTGCCAGGGGTGTGTTGCTCAATTGGTACCTTTATTGTAGGGAGAAGATCCGGTGATTGTGCGACTCAGGAATGGGATTCAAGTGAAATAAAAACGTAAATAAAAGGATTTATTAAATTTGTGATTTAAAATGGAATAAAAATTAGAGTGGTTCATATGAATCCTTGAGGACCTGGAAAAGTCTTCTGGCTTTTTCATGTGGCTGGTAAATTTCAAGATTTTGCATATTAGTATTGTGATTGTTTCAGAGAGCATTAAAGAAGTTTATGGATAATTTTTTAATGTGTTTATGAAAAGGTTTGTTTTTATAGGCTTTGCGAATTTCAGAGTTTTTCATGAACATTTTGCTTGTTCAACCATTATGGAATCTTAGAGCAGTGACTCTTGGAATCTTAAACCACTCCAAATTTGTATCACGTCCTTTCTCGTACACAAAAACTGCCATTCATTGGTCTAAATTTCAACTATAATTTTAACTGCAGGTTTATTTTCCCGACGGTCAATGTAATGTAAATACGAAGTTTCTCGACATGCACCTACTATAACGGGCTCTATGTAAGTCTAAATAAGGTAATTTTAATAGTAACCAATTAGTCACTTTTTTTACCTACTAGAATTTGAGTAAAATTACTGAGAGTTAACTTAAAATGCAAATAAACTTACAATGTTTCAGAATACATATTTAATTTTAGAGTAATTTGGAACATATAAACTTTAACATTAGAGAATTTGAAATTTTTGATTGAGGGGCACTCTCACTCTTACCCACGGATACCTATTCTTCCGATCAAGTTCTTAAGTAATCTTTTATTATCTACTAGATTTATTACTTTACTGAATGAAGTAAATTTGATGTTAATTTTTTCTGAAATTAAATATTAAATTATTAAAAATTACTTAAAATTGTACCTTTAAATAGTACCAAAATTATAAAAAAAAATCTCATTCACTGCATGAAGTGTTATCGAAAAATAATGCATCTATGACCATAAATTTTATTTATTAGCCAGTCTTTTAAATTTTTACTGTGCCCAACATCTACATGTATCTTCTATGTGATTAAAGTATTTTATTTATTACCAAGTGTCTTTGATTTGTTGAGAATTGAAGATGATGACAAACAACGAGATAACATTGAAACAGAAAGGCATCAATGCACCCGACTTGCAACTAGCAGCTTTCTCATCTTCCCAAAAGATGATAGAGTATCTTAAGGAACATCAGTTTTTTCTGATGATGAGGTAAATAGGATCATTAAAAACAGTTATCAACAATAATCACCTGAGTTCTTCACCGACGGGCTTGTCCATTTAAGTACATGTTAGAACTAAAACGTAATAACGTGTGAATACTGAGTCGAAAAGTGAATAACGCGTGAATACTGTGTCGAAAAGTGAATAACGCGTGAATACTGAGTCGAAAAGTGAATAACGCGTGAATACTGTGTCGAAAAGTGAATAACGCGTGACATTGCTCCCAGATATGACAAGGTTTGCGAAAACTGAATTACAATTTGAAAAGTTATGGCCATAAAAGCATTGTTTTTCAACCAAACCTCATATATAGGGATGAGAAACAAAAGAACAACCTGTTATTTTGAACCAGTTAATAAAAAAGAGTGAAAACATCTAGCTCAGTTTTCCGCCAGAAACTCGTTTTTGCTTTTCCTAAACGTTTTATTTCCCTGCCGAGATAAGGAGACTCAGCAGACAGCATTTTCATACTTTTTTCAACTGTTAAATGCTCCCAATTCCGTTCTTCACTTTTAGTTCATTTAATCTTTTCAGTGCTCTTAGTTTTACTCTTGTTGTTCATTCACATACACACTGATTCTCTTTTCACATACGCTGTTCTTCAAAAAGATTACTCTATCATTATAGAATCACTTGTGAAAATGTTTCGAGGAATTTGAAGGTTAACGAACATTTTGTACATGCAACATTGGTTCCAAAAGGTTAAGTGATCATTGGATAGCTGTTAATAAATTCGATCCTCGTGGATAAGCCTATTATTGAATTGGTTCCACTTTTGAAGTTGTTCAAATTTATAGAAATTTCAGATAATCATTGGTTGAGAGACGTGATAGTTTCCTTCTTCAGGTTCATAATAGTAATTGATTATGGGATTGTTCTGAGAACAGTATAAAAATTAGTTTTATTTTCTGAACTGCCTATTTCTTGACTGATTATTTATTGAATCTTAATGTAGCATATCCTTTTTTGCGAAGCCGGGGCGTCACGAGGCCAATATATACTTTGAATCTTATTCAAATTAAATAAAAATATTTATAATCATCTTAATATAATATTCCAATATTTAAATAGAAAATAAATATTTAATCAGATACATATAAAATCAAAAATTCTAAATTTCCATATCATTATGAGAAAATGTTTCAAATCTATGAAGCAGAAAAGTTTGAAAGTACAACACAATTGCTCCCATAACATATTGTTAATGAAATGTGAAGTAATTTATGCATTTGAGTTCAAAGACACTTGCATACAAATCTGGAATAAGCCATTACTTGAATAAGACATTACTGTTTGATTCATTCTTGACGTTGAACATGCTTAGTGTCTAACGAACAATTTAAAAGGGGTCGCCTCCAGTGCAGTTCCGGATCATCACCTCCCAGCAAGCGATCTGTCACAGAGGTAATTATGGAGCATTGCTTATAGCTTCGTCTTTCATTCTAGGTCACCCAAATGTATAGATGAAGCAAAGAAAAAATAAAAGAATGGGAAGGAGAGTTTTTTTTTTGAGCTTCTTTGAGGGAAAAAACCTCTGTATTAGAATAAATTTTTGTTCGGTAGTCTAAAGTCTGAAAATGAATAAGATATTTTATGTGTGCAATTAGACATATATCGAATTTAAAAATGAAATTATTCAATAAGGTATACTTTAAAATGCTTAGAATCATAAATTTAAAATTGAATATTTGAATTGAATACTTAATCATTGAGAAAATGACTTAGCTTATATGTTACTTAAATGTGGTAGATTTTTATAAAAGTAATTTAAATATCCATACTTAAAACATGGTATTCTCTAATAAAACAATACATTAGTTAAAAAATAATTTTCACCATCATCAGAACATGAGTAGATAAGAGAAATTACGACTCAACGATAAATGAATAACACTAAATATATAAATATATTTAATACTATTAATAAGAAACATTGAATAAATTTTGAATGTATTAAAAATACACAAAAATAATTTAAGAGCTCAAATTATGAATGTTCATTTAATATGCAGTCATTCATGTCCAGATCTAAGAAAACGAAAGATGATGGTTGAGAGTTTCGAGAGAAAGTACGAATTGTTGCATAAATTGAAAAAAGATATATGTTAAAGTAATAATTATAAGAAACTGCATATATTTTTTTACTATAACATAAGTTGTGCTAGCATGTAGCGCTCCAAGACTAAACCAATAAATAACGGCTTTTCTACTTATTCTTCATACTTAACAAAATGATATTTTTGTAAAAAGCTTATTTCTCCTTAATGCTAATGTCATTATTTTTAAATGTAACATTTTATAAATAATGATATATAGTACTTTAATGTAACAATTAGAGAAATTTACTTCGTAAATTTTATTGAGTTGAGGTTCTTCCAGATCACAAAATTAGATAACAACTAAAGCAAAACAATCACAGTCTGAAACGTTAATGAAGGTAGTTTATAAGCAAAGGTAGCAAACAAATCAAAAGAGATGATGAAACAAGATAAAGTAATTCAAATCGCTGTTTCTTTATTAAGACAGAATTAAGTATTCAATTAGTCGTTAAAAGTTCAAACTTTCTAATTCAGCAAATAACTTGACAATAAATCGATGAAAAATATTCAAATATCATAGACTAAACTTTCAAAATACAAAAGAAAATAAACCAAAGATCTCTAAAATATATTTTAGTTAACTTAAAAAAATCAATTAAAATTCAAATATATACGTTCTAAAATCAAAAAACACGACTGATTTATTAAAACTCTTACCTTCATCGACTTTTGGATCTCTTAGAAAGGCGTTGTGAGCATATATTTTGCTGTCAATTCTACTTAAATATCATATGGGATTTAGAACGATGAATATTATCCCCGCCAATTCTGCTTAAAACAGAAAGAATACTATTATATAAATGTAATCATAATTAACATTATATAAATTCTACAATATTTTTAAAAAACATTTTTTGATTTTAAACTAAATTTAATCCTATTTCTCAAAATTTGTAGATCTATTACTCGTATCCCCTCTGTTAGACGAAAATTGAATTAAAATATATCTAATCATCATAAAGATACAAAATAATTATTGTAAAATTTTTAAATAATGTTTCTAACTATTGAAATAAGTATATTACTATTTCATTAAGTTACGTTATTAACATGAAAATTGAAATTTTCTCTTTTATTATAAATATTACTATTAATTTTCAATCAAAAATTTCTATTTTTGAGTATAAAAACACTATTTACTTTTCGTTTTCATGAGTTTGATTTAAATATAAGTAGGTAGGGAGAAAAGATAAATTATATATATACATATATATATTTATAGGTTAACCATCTCTCTCTCGTATTTCTTAATATAATTCAATATAATATGGTCATCAATATTTCTATAAATAATTTTTATCTATTTAGTTTTGTTCATAAAAATGTAAATAAATGTTAGATTTAGTATTATAAATTGGTCCTTCTTGTGGTATTCTTTTAATTTATTTATATTTTTATCATTATGTTTAATATAATTTTTTAAAATACTAGATTAACTAATGATATAAATTTTTAAAGAGTTAATTATTATTAATATTACAGTTCTTATAAGCAATTCAAAACAACTTTATAAGGTCATTTATATATAATTAATTAAATAGTAAATAGGTCTTCAAAGCCATACCTATATATATATATATAATATCTACGTTTGCTTTCATTATATTAAATACATTAATAGTTCCTTGTAATATTTAACAGTAATGAATTACCTACTTATGTAATTTAAGTAATACATCTAATTTAACATTTCAAAATTTATTAGCGTCTTTATATAAAATTAATTGTTATAAAGATATGTTAATTTATAATATTATTTCGTAATCCATTTTTATAAAGATCTGTAATTATATTATTAATTTAACTTTTCATTACACTTATTTCCTTCATAAGTATTTTTTACTTTCAGATATGTAATAAAAATTACTCTATATCAGAACTTAAGGATAATTGCAAAATTACTTGGAACTTTGTCTTTATAACCTATTACAAAATATTTCTGTAGTTCTGTATATAAATCAATTGTTTTTCAAAACACAATATTTCTTACTATCTTTAGTTTCCTAGTTTGTATTATTATCTTCATTGATACAGTATTTGAATTAAGTAGATGCTTCTTTAGGTAATCTATACTTTATAGCTAGATACTAGTAAAATTATCAATATCATATTATTTTTTTCTTTATATTTTGGTTATTATTACAAAACAATAGCCTATACCCAATATTCTTATTCATAATATCCCTCAAACTCTTGCTTTTACTATGCCTACGTCACCTGTAATTACATGTAGATGCTTTATATTAATTTATTTTTATATTCTTTTCAATTACATGTTAGATTATTTTGCATACCTTTAATATTGTAATAATTAAAGCCAAATTGATCCATTTTTTGTTATATATAAAAGCTGTCTTAATTGAAATATTTTTGATTTGAAAATAATTCTTCCACTCTTAAAAATATTATTGAAATCAATCATATTAAAGTATTTAATCATGAAAGCTTCATTTACAATATTCTGTACTAAAATAATTTATATTACTGTCTTTCATATTATTTTCATTAACTAGGTAGTGAGTAATATCCTGAATAATATATAAGCTTTGGCTATCAATTTTATTCCATTTGACAAGGAAATCATTTAGTATATTTGCTTCTTTTTTACTTGAAACCTATAATTAAGTATTTAAAATTGTTATTATTATGACGAGTAACAAGTGACGAGGACGACGCCTGAGCTGGCACCTCCCTCTCCTAACATCCACACCACGCCAACGGGAGGAATTTGGGGCCCGAACAGATTTAACGTGCATCAGCCCCGGCTACACGGCTGGTCTTTGGCGGCCAAGGATCAAACCCGAGACTGAACGAAAACCTCCGGCCGCTGATCCACGACCTTGACAACTATGCTACCTCGACCCCCTGATGTTCACAAAACCAAGTGACTTGGCAGTGAATTGTCATTTTTCACACGATACAGTGAAGAGGGAGATGATTTTTTAAGCCAAATTGAGACAGGTGATGAAACATGGGTTCGCCATGTTACACCAAAATCGAAACAACAGTGAGTGGAGTGGAGACACACTCAATCTCCGAAAAGACAAAAGTTCAAAACGATATTGTCAGCACAAAAAAATCCTGTGCTTTGTGTTCTGGAATAGAAAAGGGGTTTTGCATGCTGAATTTCTTCCCAGAGGTGCAACCATCAATGCGACACGATATTGCGAGACCTTAAGAAAGCTACGGCGTGCAATTCAAAACAAACGGAGAAGAATGCACAGAAAAGAATTGTGCTCCATCACAATGCTCAGCCAAATATTGCTGGTGTCACGTGAAAGATGATTCGAGAGTTTCGTTGTGAGCAGTTCAATCACCCGCCGTACACCCGACACTTGGCGACGACGACTACCACTTGTTCCTACACTTGAAGTTTGAACTAGGCGGCAAGGGCTTTGTATCTGACGGTGAGGTGAAAAATGCTGTGGAGTAGTGGTTATCGAAATGGCTGGAATTGCTATGAAGAAGGTATAGAAAAGCTGGTAACCCGATACGATTAGTATTTGAATATTGGCGGAAACTACAGTGAAAAATGGTTTAAGGTATGCACTTTCATGTAAAAACAAAATTGGCTTGGAAAAAAATTGTTTACTAGTTGTTTTTCAAAACGGTACTTACTTTCCGAATACGCCTCGTATTATTTTATAAAAATGTTATTATATATATATATATATATACTCATGGGTAAAAAAATTAGCGCAAAAAGAAATAATTGCGTGATCGTAATGAAATTTGGCGTGAAGGTACATGTCGGGGAGATATGCAAATGATTAGAAATGCAGCGTGATTGCGCATTACGTATAGCCAGTAGAGGGCGTTTAATGTCGTTTTCCGTGGAGTATAAAACGGGTAACCAAAGCTTGTTTGAGTGTGCTGAATCGTTTACAAAGGAAAAGCTGAGGTAGACATGCCATTACGCCGTTTTCGAAGACAATATGAGCAGCTGTCGCAGTTTGAGAGGGGGAGAATCATCGGCATGATGGGAACTGGGTGGTCAGCTAGGCGAGTAGCTCGTCAATTAGGCCACTCTGATTATGTTGTGTAGAGGTGTTGGTACCAGTGGATCCGAAAGATATCATTTACACGAAGACCAGGCTCAGGACGCCCTCGACAGACCAGTCGTCGAGAAAACCACCACATCGTAAGAAATGCACGCGTACAGCCAACTGCTTCATCGGCCACCATCCAGGCACTGGTAGCACTTTCACTAGAGGTTCCTATGTCTTTTGGAACCATACGAAGTTGCCTGGCTTAAGGACATTTGGGATCCCGGGGCCCATTACGCGTGCTGCCATTGATGCCCACCCATCGACGCCTCCGTTTGGAGTGGTACCGCACTCGAGGAAACAGAACTGCAGCGGAATGGAACCAGGTCGTCTTTAGCGACGAATCCAGGTTCAATCTCAGCAGTGATGACAATCGTGTTCGTGTGCGGAGACGCCGTGGTGAACACCTCAATTCTGCCTTTGCTTTACAGCGACACACCGCTCTCACAGCTGGTGTGATGGTATGGAGTGCCATTGCCTACAATACACGGTCACCCCTAATATTGATCCGTGGCACCATGACAGTCCATGCCATTTTTCAACAAGATAATGCTCGGCCTCCCACGGCAAGGGTGTCACAAGACTGTCTCCGCACTGTTACTACCCTTCCTTGGCCTGTCCGATCCCCAGATTTGTCTCCAATCGAGAATATCTGGGATCATTTGGGACGGTTAGTTGGGCATCCCACGAGTTTGAGCGAACTAGAGGCAAGGTTACAGCAAATATGGAACGAAATGTCTCAAGACATCATACAGAACTTGTATGCCTCAATGCCCGATCGTATCACATCGTGCATTCGCGCTACAGGGGGTTCAACAGGGGGTTAAATCCTCCATTCTTTTGCCTTTTTCTCTGAAATAAATGATCCTTTTTCTTTAATTTTCTAATCATTTACTTATATCAAAGTAGTCATTACGTATGTAAGATTTCGTTTCATTTTGACGACTGCTTCTTGGTGTGCTAATTTTTTGTCCATGATTGTATATATATATAGTAAAAAGAAAAATAGCTATAGAGATAAAAAAAAATGAAAAAAATTATTAGTTAATATTAAAATATTAAATCAAAGGGAGACTGAAGAATTAAAATGGGAGTTAAATTATTTGAATAATATGCAGAAATAATTTTGGAGAAGTTAAATGTATAAAGCATAAAATAGTATTGCAGTAAGAAAATATATCAATGATGAAATATTAAGTAACTCTACCATATATGTTCCATAGTATATAATTATACACAAAAAGCAATATAAACAATGATAAATGAAACATATCATAATGCAAAATTAACTACAGAAAAAAATTATATATTATGCGTACATTGCAAAGATGTGCATAGCTTAAACAAATACTAAAATGAAAATAAAAGAAATTGAAAGTAGAAATTCCAAAAATGAAAAAATTGAATGCAAGTAAAATAATGGAACATAAAGCAAATAATGATAAAACAGGTTGTAGAATACTTTGACGGTTATTCCAGAGGATTTAATGGTGAAACTGTCCCTTAAGCGAATATTTTAAAGCTAATAGGAGTAAATGCAAAGACACATCTGAATAAAAATCAAAGAAAAAGAAAAAACAAAAAACTAAATTTTATACTGAAAATATCTAATGCAATTCATAACCTCAAAAAGAAAACTAAACGTAATTATTATATAAAAACTAAAATATTTTAAGAAATGTAAGAATTATGAAATCTTATTACGAAAACAAGAAGACGTTAAAGCTTTAAGTATTGTAGCGCATCTTCTGAAATAAATATCCCGCGCAAAATTCAAGTAGATTAGGAATAAAATGCTAAAGTCATCTAGAATCTAATATTAGAACTAAAGCACAATAAGTGAATAATGCTATATATATTGTAAATATAATTCTTTAAAATGTAAGGTTAAAGTAAGCTGTAATTATTAAAATGTATGAGAAGGTCAATATTAAGAAATTTAAAAAATTAGCAATATGTCATTATTAATTTAAAAAATTCTTAATTAATAATAAGAAATATATACACATTCACACACACGCACACACACACACACACACACACACACACACACATATATATATATATATATAAAGATAGAATTCCTTATTTTTCTATACCACTAACGAAAACATTTTATCCTATTTATAATCGTTCTATTTGTAATTGTTTTCAATTAAATTAATAGAATATTCTGAAAACAAGGAAATTTTGAGAAATTTACTCAAATTTTCATAAATATTAAAAGAATTAGTAGATAATCTTTTGAAATGTAAAATATGATTACATATTATTTGTTAAAGAATCGAAATACCAAAGTTAATATTCCAGAGAATATCTCTCTCATGTACTTTAAAAAGAAAAATATATATCTTCGCCAAAAAATACCATAAATTGTATTATTAAATAAATATATAAGCATTCAGACTCAAGAATATTAATAATAGTTTGTAATAAATAATAAAGACGTAAACTAATATTAATATTCAAGATTAAATAAGATAATAACACCCAATATGAAGGATACAAATATAAGTAAGGTTTATCTACTTTATCATTATTATTTTGGAACAATATTTATTTTTCCATATACGTAAATATTGTAAAATCATTATTATCAATATAATTATATTCTCAGAAATGTAAGTAAATATTACAAAGTTCATTTCTACAGCCCTACCTAGTGATATGCCTTTGATAAGTATATATATCTTCATTAATAACTGTAATATAGTTTTCTTTAAGTAAAATTTAGATTTCAAAATTTTATAAGATATAGATATATTAATATTCAATTTCTTAAAGTTCTTCAATATCTAGATAGTTAAATATATCATCAAAATTATAGTTGTTCATAGAAAACATTTCTTTATTCTTAATATACTGAACAATATCAGAACTATTGTTTTGTTAAAACTATCTATAGTATTTTGTAATAAATTTTGAAAACTTTTAGCAGCTAAAGATATATAAAAAAAACCATTAGTTCTATATGAAATTTATTAGGAGCCTTATGAAATTTGCGTGTTAAAACATATGAAGAAATTTTACAGCATTTGTATTATAACCTATTTTCTTAAACTAACCAACATTTCTGTTATAAATTTCTCAATCACTATTGGTTACTACATTAAAAGAATTTTTATTAACTAAATGCCTATTAGAGTTATATTGTTGTAACAATATATATATTTATATATATATATATATATATATATATATATATATATATACATATATCCATAAAAATCTAGAGTAAAATTAATATCACTCATATAAAATTCCTATAATTAGTTAAGCCTACTAAAATTAAACATTTAAAAACAGAGACAAAAATTTATTATGTAAATGAAAAATTTTAAGAGAAAGCTCAGTGAAAGGAAAGTAAAATTTAGTATAATGGAAATAATATAATTAATATTATTTCTTAGTTTGGAATAGAATAATGTGCGTTTGCAACATTATTACTGATAAAACCATCAAACTTCAGAGAATTAAATTATAATAAAATATGTTTACAAATCAAAAATCAACAAAATTCAGAAAATAAACAATAAAAAAGTGAAGAAAGTAAACATATTGCCAATATAATCAAATTCAAATAAACAGCAAACAGCAAATGTATAAGTAAATAAATATCTAACAAATTGTAAATATATATATATATATATATATATATATATATATATATAATAAAATATTCAAAATACTCCCAGTACTGTTTTCTGTTTTATACGAATTTAATTTGGCACAAGTTAGAAAAAATATATTAATTCTCTTTTTACTCGAATTATTTTGATTTAACACGATCGACCCAGATTCTAAGAATAAAACTTGATTTCCATAACTGTGAGAATAAAGACGTGAAATGTAATGCATTTGCCAATTGTTAGTATTCCCCGAATTTTATAACCTGAATATGGAATTTTGTCTGCTTTGATTGCATTTTCCGTTTGGTGCTCAAAGTGAAAAAACCTGCGACATTTGTTTTGATTTGAATTAAAGGTTTCAGACATATCAAAAGAAGTCTAAAAAAATATATAAACCAAAAGTTTCCTCTCAAAACAAAGAACTATGAGATCGTTCACGTGAGAGAGCCAACGATTAAATCTTTATTTTTTCTTATCTACGTTAGATCACAGGCCCAAATAGAGGTGGGACATACATATTTATTGAATGTAGTAAAAGTCAATAAAGGGTAAGTTATAGTTTTAAAACTCTTTTTATTAATTATATCTGAAATATTTTTTGGTAGCTCTTACATAATATCACATAATTCACCTATAACATTAAGAAAAAGGTATCTCTTTGGTTACCAAAATTTAAATTTTAGATCGCATTCCAACTAGACAAGGTGCAACAACCGTAGGAAAGAATTTTTGTCTACATGTAGTTACCTTAAGAATTATCAAGAAAAATGAAGCTGCTATTCGAAAGTCGATATGATCTGGTACAAAGTTATATGCTAAATCATCCTCATACGCAAGATAAATGTTTAAAGATTCTAACAAGGAGGGAGACTCATGATTACTGTATTATTTTTGCTGATTTCTGAAGACTGGAACCAATCTTCTAATTTCCCATAGATGCAAAACATTTCTTCACGTATTAACATATTTTTTCACGTATTCTATCACGTAAAAACAGAATTAGGTGTATATTTAAAAATTATGTAAGTAGACATAAATAAGTAGAATTTCTTTAAAATTACGATTAATTTAAATTTTATAATTTAGTTTTTTATAATTTTAAGAAATTATAAATTTAATAAATAGAATATTAATAAGTAGGTAAGAAGATTACCTATATATAAATTTTCTTTTAAATTATAAAAGGAAAATGAATCTATTTTTAATAGCAAAATGTTAGAAAAACAGAAAGTTATATCACCAAATAGATAAGAACGAGAATAAATTTGGAAGAAAATAAGTAAAAAGATAACCACAAAATAATCAAAAGTACTAATCTAGGCATGAACATTTTTAAATAAATGGGGGAAATAAACAAAAAATAAATAAATAAACTGCCACATTTATAAATTCTGAATCTGGCTTATGTTATATTATATGTATAAGCCAGTTCCAAAGTACCAAGTATAAGAGTTATATAGTTCCAAACACAAAATCTGTGATTATTGGAAAAACATCTGGTACATTACAACCAAATTTGGCAGTGAGATTTTACTATAGGAGAAACATTGCATTAACATAGCAATATGGAAAATAAGTTAGTTAAGAAACAGGTTATATCAAAAATGGTCAAATCATGATCCATTACATCTAGGGAAATCTCCGACTAATGTAGAGTGGGTCCACCGTGTAGTGTTACAAAAGTCATAATGTTTACGTTTTACAAAACTTGAACACAATCCATATCTAGAGTCTTCATGTAACAGCAAAACATCTTGGAATCTTTTGGAGTAGCAAAGTCTTAAAATTGAACATAAAAGGAGTTCTATGTCAATAATTCTATTACTAGTTACTGGTTTATTTTCATTATCAGCTATTTCTTCATCGAAAATAGCAGAAATTTTCAACTTTGAAGCACTGACATTAGTAGTTACAATACTATTTTCGGAATCATGTTTTGTAAAGCCATTACCACGAAATTGTTTTCTTTTAGCACTAATCCTTCTTTCTGCATTGCCCATTTTAAAAGAAAATAATTGTACTTTTCAGCAGTAAAAATAAATCTTAAACAGGAACTTATAACGATGAAAGCAGAAATCAAAACAGGTGTAAACCAACAATAATACTTCTCTTTTCTAGCCAGATTCTAGATTAAAATGTGCTTAAAAACATGTTGCCATATATATTTTCAAACACTCCGAAAATTCAGATTCTTATTTTAAAATGTATTACTTTGTACCATTATAAATATAAATGATATTTTGAAAAATAAAAATGTCAACAAACATTTTTTCCAACTTCCTGCCTGCAGCCGTGCACTCCCGATTTCAAAAATTAGTTATCGAGTAAAATTCAAATACCCGTAATTTAAGTTCTAAATAAGGTATAAGCAAAACTAAAACGTAATAAGAAAGAAAAAAGTTAGTTTTAAGTTTTAAACTAACATTAAAATAAAACATCGAAAATTTTGACAAAAATGACATTTTAAATGTGTACGGATACCTTAACGTTCATTAAAAAGAAATCAAGGCTTCCAGTACCTCGGAATAAGATAATGCACCCCTCGCATAGTCTTTAAAGTATTCATTCGTATAACTTGTGCAACGACAATATCCGCATCAAAGACGGGCAAAAGTATAGGATAATCCAAGATGATTCCCCCCCGAACAATGATTTCTCTGCCTACAAATTGATCGATTTCCCTTACATTGGAAAGATGATATATAGTGAACTCTATCCACTTATCTCTTCATTGGAAACTTACCTTGATTAACTCTGTATACTGAATCAGAACTCAATAGTGAAAAGAATACGTTCCCATTCTTCGAGTGTTCAAGAATAGTTTGTTCAATTTCAAGATAAATGAACTACCCTGCGTGATACACTCAGAGTTGACGCCTGTCGTAAAGGCACTTCCTTGTTGCATCTATCTGTATACTGTTTATTTGAAATTAATTCTTCCAAACCTAGGAGAAAGATCCTTAGAAAGCTCCGTAGACATTGTCTGCCACTGACGTAAAGCATTTAATGTTAAGTAGTGAACCTGTGTAGGTGACAATACTTTGAGGCGGCCTTGACCGGGAATTGTGAAGATAGTACCACTGGCTCAGAATTGATTCCAAAAACAAAATAGCAATTTTGTTGGTACTTTCAACCATCGCTCCACCTCTGATTGAGACTACACAGCTGCAAAACTGCCAACAGCTCTCAATTCCACTGAATCATCTAAGTGATTATGAGCACTTATTCTTATTGCAATCAGTTACTCTTGTGGGTTTTAAACAAGATATTTGCAACACAAGTCATATTTTATGTTGTGCGAGAAAACTAGGGCTAATGAACATTTTATCCGAAACTAATTGGTAATATTGTGCAGCCCTCTCTTCAAAATATACACCACATATTTTTTTATAAATTTTAAAGAAAGCAATTTGCATTTTTGAATTATTATGAAAAATGTGTTTGTGACCTTAATTTGGGAAGAAAGAATAAATATATTACTTATTAATTTGCTTAATAAGCATTTAAAATAAAATTGAAATAAATTAATTGT
>BMAW01083920.1:273854-341939 GCA_019974015.1 Nephila pilipes | reverse complement strand
TTTAATGTTACCCCGCCCGCCGTGGTGTGCGCTCTTTCTCTCGTGCGCTCTCTTGCGCTCTTGTGTTTGTTTTTTTGTGTTTGTGTGTGTGTGTGTGTGTGTGTAAGCAATGTTTCTAAATTACATGTCTGAAAAATATTATTAAATATTTACAATTTCGTCTCTCTCTCTTCCCCAGAATCTCTGTAATTTTCTTGTTTGGAGATCATTAAAAGTTATTCTAAAACAAATAGAAGTCAGATTGAACTAACTGCCTCCAATGTATGAAACATTATTCTAAAGTAAATTTCTTAATTTATTAATGATACCTTGGAAAGCTTAATGTAGTGATTGTGACTTGTCAACTGCACTAAGAGAATACCAACGTTTGAAAGGCTTACGAATAGAACCTATGTTGAGACAAGTTTTGAGAAAGATGATAACGGAGTAGCGAATACTCAGAACTGCCACATATGGGACGCTGCAAGTTCTAATGTTATGCATGAACAGTCTCTGGATCCTGATTGCTATAATACTGTAGGGATTGTTTTTTACGGCTGATTTCATTCTTGGTCCCTTTTTCTTTGAGAAGAACACTTTTCATGGTCTTCAAAGGTGTTCCGTAATGGGTGACCGTTACTGTGACTTTTTTCAGCCGTAAGTCATTCCTGGCATATAAGAACTATTGTGTGTAGAGTTTATTGTATCCTTGCAAGATGGTGCTCCACCTCATATTGAGTGACCAGTAATGGCACTATTTTGTTCCCAGTTTCGATATGATTGGCTAATTTCGATAAACTTTTCATTTCCTGGCTATTCTTTGACTTTGAATTCCTGTGACTTTTGGTTGTGGCAATTCCTGAAAGATCGTATCTGAGGTTGAAGTATAATGACTCATCCTGAAATGAAAGCAAGCATAACACATCATGTAGCTGCAATCCATTAAAAAACCCTTTTGCTATTGTTGAAAAAGCTATAACACGTTTTGAACACGTGCTTGAAGCAAATTAAATGTTCATTGAACATAATTTGTGATTAAATAAAGTTATGCGTTTTTGTTCTTCGTGCACCCAGTTCTCACCCGGTGGTCGAAATTCAAACTATTATTTTTTGTTGCAGATTTCTTTTTCTACAATCTATATAGCATATAGGCCAAGTTTCATCAACATCCGTCCACCAGAATAGACTATGCTTAGGTCTAAATACGATAACTTTATAAAACCACCCGGAATAATATGCTTTAACACTCATCGGAAGAAAAGTAAACTAATTGTTTTAAATAAGGTAAACCTTCTTGCTTTCATAAAATATTTCGTGCACTTATTGTTCTAACTTTGAATTAATATTAGTATTTCAAAGCTTTTTTCTCGTTTATGGAGATTTTTTACATGATTAGCACGGACTCTTTACATAATACTTGAAATAATGCTTTTGTGACTTTTCTGATGTTTTAATTCTGACTTCATTTTTCATAGCAAGAGTAATAAATACAAACACTCTAGTTTCAGTAATTTATTTAGCACTAAACATTAAGTATGGGAGTTTTCAAAAAATTTATTCATCATTTTTTATTATTAGTAAAAGAGCGTTTTAATTGCAATATTTTTAAAGACACCATGACACTTCCCAGTCAGGATTTCCTTGTTTCAAGATACTAAAATTTAGCAACGTAAGACAAATATTATGTGAAGTCAGCTGAATTAAATGTTTCCCGGTATACTACTAAACAGAAGCGAATAGCCGCATAATTTGGTAACTTTCATGTAACATAACCCATTAAGATAAAAAGCAGAAAACACACATCCCGTTTTATTTTAAGAGTGTGTAATTTTAGCTCTTTCGGGTCCTAAATGCTTAATGAGATATAATGTAAGAATTTCATTCAGCTGATTAAAACTTCTAAGCGTGTTTAAGAGACTTTTCAAAGGTAGTTAGGTCAATAACGATGTATTTCCAGAGAAGGGGAAAAAATCATCAAAACAGAAGCTTCGTATCCAATAAAGGAGTAATAGGATATACATGTCTCGTTTTTCTGCCAGTGTGACAATATATACTCCTATGTCTTCGTTTTTATGGGTGTTTACTAGAGGCCTTCTGTGCCGTGTCCTTAACTTACAGTAGTAAAAACAAATGACTCGAAACCAGGGCCTTTATTTTGAGTAGATGGTGGAAACCGGAAGAGTATAAAAGGCTTTAGAGGTGTTAAATATTGTGCTTTAATGTGAATGTAATGATTGTTTAAGATATCAGACTTCAAAAGATATGTCCAGCTTTTACAAAAGAATTAACCATTATTCCATTTCAATAAAAGTAGAAACATTTTTGTATAGACGATTCATTAAAAGTTCGAAGGAGATTTTATTCTAATTTTTATTCGAGATTGTTTGTTTAATCTTTTTTTCTAACATATTTCACATTGCAGCATTTCTACGGATTTTATTGAGATATAATTAACTTACTCTTATTTTTACATAATAAAAGTTCTAAGAATCGAATAATTCCTCTATTACACAACAGAGTTATTAAGTCTCCTTGGGAGAGCATAGATTTATTTTACACTAGTTTCAAATCTAAAGATGCATTATAACAATCTGGCCTGTACCGCTCTTGGATCCACATCTTTATCATCTCTCTCTCTCTCTCTCTCTCTTTATATATATATATATATATATATATATATATATATATACCATTACACACATTGGAATTTAAAAAATAAAATTTCAAAAGTATCTAAGCTTAAAGGCAAAAAGTAATGCATAGTTTTTTAAATTAAGTACAATAATTTGAAACATTCAAATAAAATTATAGTATGTTTGGTATATATATATAGATTTTACACAGTAGTTCAAGAAGAGTAAATAATTTATGTTGTCAATAACAAAATATTAATCACATAAATTATAAAAGTATGTTGTTTATTTTTATACTATATATAGAGTTTAAAGGAGAATAAATATGTTTAAAATTAAATTTCTGAGCATTATATTTCCAAAATGTATCCCCGTCTTAAAAATATTAGAAATTAGGGGATATTATGAAATATAATATTATATAGAGAGTACAGGAAACTTTTGAAGATGCATATTTTTGAACAATTTTAAGCATACTGTAGGAAAGTTTGCTTTTATGATTTTGAAAAATTCTGTTTATATTAATTGGAAACATTGTTAACAATGGTTCCCAAAATTCTTGAGCTATCTCATTTAAGATGGATTCTTTTTATCAAAACGCTAAAATATGTATATTTATGGCTGGTTTCTTTAGAATATTTTCAAAATATTTATTTTATGTTGAGATTTGAAAAATGTTGTACTGGCTTTTAAATCAAATCGAAATAAATACATTTTTAAGATATAAACTTAAAACAAACCTTCTTATCATACTCGAAATGATTAAACACGAAGTATTAAAGGGTCTTTCAATAAGTGTATTTAGTATAATACAAATCCACACACACAACAATCACCTACTACCAAAACAAAAAAGTACAGTAGTTGCATAAATTCCCAACGACTTTTTTAATAAGCACGATTGAAGGCTTAAAAATTCAAAAAAATTGACGTGAAATTATTCAAGAAATTGTTCTAAATCCATAGATAAAAATATTTATTTTTAGGGTAGTATATTTTCTCTCCAGATACTCGATAAACATAGAGAAGTTTGTTTATATGGCAAATAAGTTTCATCAATATCAAACGAAACAGTCAGCTCTCACACGGAAAACTAATAGTAATTTAAATAACCAAAGTCAAATACCTACTTTCCTTACTTGAGTAAATAAAGTCATCATCACCTACTCTAGAAATAAATATTTATTAAAATATTTGCTCACTATCCAATTTCCTACCACCTTCAAAAGTTAAAACTGACATTTATTAACCTTCGTTTAGTTATATTTGAGTCCAATAACCCCAAGAATTTTATTTAAAACATTTACTTTCTAGGAGTTAGTACTATATGTTCCTACTTTTGGATATATATTTTAAGAAAAATCTCATGAATTTCGTGTGGAAACAAAATGTAATTCTTACGAAACCATGTTCTTAACGTGACAGTTACACGCGCTATTTCTATGATTTCGGCATTTCTGAGTACTACGGTATGGAAGTAAATGGAATATTGCATTACTATTTTATGTATTTGCCTTCCTTTTGCTCCTGTGTTTGGAATTTGCTACCTTTTCATACATTACTCGGTAAATATTTCTTTCTTTCTTGTATATATTTAGATAAGATAAAAATATTAGTCTACCTTCTCTTCGAAGGGATCGGGTTTTATTACTGTAAAGAAATATTTTATGCGTTTGCGTAAATGTCTAATAATTTTATTATTTTCATTCTATTTTAAACACAGTTACCTTTCTTTTTCATTCAAAGAATTATTAGCTTAAGACGTGTTAAAAATAATGTCTTGCAATATAGATAACAAGAACGGATTTATAAAATAATAAAACACATATGAAAAAGATAGTGTGGAAAAAAAACCAACATATTTATTTCGATAAATCTTTTACAAAGGTAATTAGTTTGTTGAAGAACTATTAAAGGATGTAATAGTATATTTCTGATTATATCTGTTTGGATTTTTATAAAAAAGAAACAGTATGAGTTATTTCCCCCTCTAAAGATATTCGTGTACGCTGTCTAAGAAAGAACAATTTTAAATGAAACGAAAAATATTTACCTGTTACCTGTTCAAAATGTTACCTGTATTATGTTACCTGTTCAAAAATAAGTCTTTTTTAAAAAGGATTATATAAAAGAGCTTAAATCTTGAATGTAGGATTGTACTAAGGGTTGTTACGTAAAATTAAATTATAAGGTACACCAAAAAATTATTATATAAATAACGAAGCACTCATCCTCACATTGCTTAATGTTATACTGAAAATAGGTTGATAAACTACCTTTACTGATATTTCCTTTTTTGACAATTAATCAACTGTAGTTAATAATAAATCGACTAGACTTGAAGTGCAGTTGATTTGTATCCTACATATTGCTAAGTGAATTTCGTGACTTAAATATGCTCAGGTGAAAAAATTACATCTTATGAGCTTTGTAATAATGAGACAATTTAATTTCCATGTCCTTCGAAAACCATTATCAAAATCTTAATCTCGTATCAGACAGATTATAATTTTCAAGCAAATTCGTTAGAGTAGTGTTAATCTCAAAATACGTTTACTTCTGTCATTCTTTCATGTATTCCCTTAATTTTATTTCGAAATTCAGTTGGTTGCTTCATTTGGCATGTTGATGGTCTAAGTAGGATCAAGAAAGAACTAAAGCGACGATTTAATCTGGCTGGTGTTGATCTGTGTATTACCTTGACTACAAATAAAAACTCTAATCTAGAAATTAATCGATATGTTGGATTAAAACTACCAATGGTCTCAACAGACCACGGAACTATTTTGCTATAAATCCGTTTGTTATTCTGGAAATGTACCCGAATGGCGCCACAAATTCGGCGCCTTGATGACCCGAAAATAATTCAAGGAGAAATAAAGGGCGATCATATTTAAGGAGATTTCGATTAAACATACAGTAAAAAGATTTTTTGATTGTATTATATTAATTCTTTCAATAAGGACAGTAAAAAAAAGGCTCTTGGTAAAAATATGAATAAAATCTGATAAAAATTGATACTACTATGCTCTTAGGTAAATGGAATAAGTAGTATAAGGAACGAGGATAAAATAGTTTACATAGATAACACTGCAAAAAACATTTTAATACTTTTACTTTTCAATATAAAGGAAAATTTTGCTATGTGTAGACTTTTTCACATTTTATTTCTCCTTTGCTATTGGCATTATATTAATCTAATTCTTCAGAAAGTAGAAACAGTAGCGATTATAAAAATGATATTTTATTTTTCTGTCTTAATCGTAATAACATAATTTTCTGTATAATTTAAGTTAAATAAGTATTTCGAAAAAGATTGACATTATATTTACTTATAACTAAGTATAAAAATAATAATTCACAATTTTAAAATATTTTCCCTAATGAAAAATTTATAAGGAATAAAAAGATTTGAAAAGGCAAATAAAATAATCTTCCGAAGAAACTTTAAATTCGGAAACTTCATAAGATATTAAAAAAATGCGATATTCATCTACATCAATATTTTGAAAAACATATACGAAAAAAAAATCTAGTAACTTTTTATCCAGATTTATCGTTGAAACTGAAGCAAAAAAAAACCATTTTTAAGCTATGCATTAATTCTATAAAAATATTGTTATTTTATTTTTCTCTATTTTTTGTAACACCTTCGTTCAATAAAAGTGAGAAAGAAAGTCTTTAAGTCCTGAAAATTGTGTAAATATAGGAAAAGCATGGTTTAAAATTTATTTTACAAAAAAAATTATATAGGGCTAATTATTTTTCAAATTATATAGGAGTTCCATGAATTTTTCAAAAGAAGAGTAAATTTTATTTATAAGTAATTTCTAACGACCCATACTATTACTGTACATTGATGAAATGATCTTTGAAAATTATATAAAGAGATTAAAATTTTCTTTATTTAAAGGTAAAAAATGTCATTTTATGTTTAGAGTGTGTGTTTTCGGATTTGTACATTAAATATGACCAGTTGTTTCTACTTAATGATCAGAAGAGCTAAAAATGCAATTCTAAGGAGATTTCAGTATTCTGTGAAAGACGCAATCACCTACCTAGCACTCGCAAATGCAAGTCAGCATTAAAAATTCGTTTCAAACAACAGCACGCATCCGAATAAGAGCAAGAGTGAGAAGTAAGAGCAATCTCGAAAACGTCGCACGCCCGAAAATGGTACAGAAAGTCATTCCATGTCTTTGTGAAGAATTTTAATGTTCCTCTCTTGAACGTTGAACAATGTTTCTTCCACCTGTTATTTTTTTACATGGTCAGTCTTCCTTCAGAGTGTTTCGAGAAATTTCAGTTCTTTTTTTTTCTTCTTCTAACTGTCTTTTGTTGATAACACCTCTGTTATAAATTGTTCTATTTATTTTTCGTCATCTTTGAAAACGCAGGAGAATATTAAAATATTGAAAGGCAGATTTTGGGCAGTGTCTAAATAACCAAAGATTCATTGCTGCGCAATTAGTCAGAGAGAAATGCAATTAAACGTTTTCTTGTTTAACGCAATATTAAAAAAATATTAATATAAATAAATTTATAAATATGCTGCTCTTCATTACAAAAAAAAAACATTATATTTATGACATTGTTCTGACTACTAATTATGTTAGTTTTAATAAGTCAGATTGTCTATGACTCAGCTATTTTTTATAAGTTCTAATATATATACTATCCCTCAGAAGCTGCTTTTGTATGTTTGAATAGAATATGTAAATTTTAAAGAAAATTTTATCGAAAAGAGACATGGTGCTAAAAAAGACCCATTCTTCAGTCGGGCTAATACACTTAAATACATTGGAGCTCAAAGTCCTCTCATTGGGATAATGTGAAGGTTAGTTGAGAGTATATCAATTCAAATGTCGTCCTCTTCACTTGACCATGGTTCAAAATTATGCGGTCTGTCATCAATAGCTCTCATGTTGCTTATAAGTGTGACGATAATAAATAATTAATAAATCAATGCTTAACAAACAAATTATGTAGTTTTATTCCTATCAAATTTAAATTCAGGTCATGTTAGTCAAGCCGATACTACGGGTAGAATATCTGGAGTTTTGACTCTTAATATAAAAATAACTACTCAGCAATATGTTTTCCTGAAAGTTATTTTTGTCTCTCTGGTTATTTCGAGGTATATAAACAAACACGTATAGGATAAATGGTAAATTTATCTAAAAATTTTAACGTTCCGAATAAAATATGAAATTAACATGCATTATTCCAATATTTCTAAATTTCTATATAAATATTAAAGAAATGAAACCAATGAAGAATTATATTTCTTCAGCAGTTAGCAGCTATTTTTGAATATGCTTAAGTTTACAAAACCTTTTGAATTATTGTGTAAGATTCTTTTTCCTCATTTTCTTCCTCAGAGATCATAAACTTTAATATGCTATACAAATCACAATCACATTTATGTATATGAGTTATTTATAGTTGCACTTAGATGGCTCAATTTTCTTAGATTGGTTGCTTAAATGCGATGTATCTTAGAGTCGTATTAAGTTGTCCAAGTAGCCGAGTTGAGACATTAATTAAAAGGGAAAGAAACATACCGGACTCACCAGAAAGTTATGTCAAATTCGGAAGTGAAAGGAAATAATGCCTTTTTGTGAGTTTAATAATATTTATTTACAACATAGTTTCCATCATTACTTGTCACTTGTTAGTTCGAAAAAACCTTATGAATACTATTTTTGAAAAATACTTGCCATAGGAGACGAAGAGCTCAGATAGTGCTTTTCATCTGCTTCAGTTTCGATTTTTTTTTCTGTAAGATATTTTGCATGAACAGAATCAGGTGATAATCGGAACGTATTAGGTCTGGGGAGTATGGTGGGTGCACCTAGCTCCCCAGACCTCATCAAAATTACACATAATAGGCTAATCCCCAAAACAGCATGTTGTTCGGCATGTCGCTTGCTCTAGAATGTCAACCTAACTCACACTTTAATAAAATTAATGTGTGTAAAATTAATTTAGGATTTTAATAAAAAATCTATCTTATCAGTCTGTTATTATTAATTTCACAAATTTCTTTGACATTCGATTAGATTAATTCTTTCTGTTATTAGAACACATTCCAATTCACAAAATTAACGGAAGAATTTCAATCTCAATATCAATTATCTCACACGCGTAAATCCTCTACCTTCCATCATTTTCCATTAATTGCATATCATTTATATATCATTACATCTAAATAACTTCTCTTCATTTCTATCTTCATCTAATTTATTTAATCACATTTCATTTGGGTATGGAAGAAATTGTAATTTCATGCAATTCAAATTGATAAAAGTCCCGGAGGTTAAAGGAGATAAAATCCCAAATAGCCTAACGTCACACAAATATGAAAAGCACTATCAACCAAACAACCATGAAAATCTTTATTTCTTGACCAGTTTACCTTCAAATTAAGTTATTTTGAACAGCTAATATGCATTAGCTTATAACACAAAAAGGTATTGTATTATTTTTCCTCAAATTTATTGATGGCTCAATATTACTCAATGAGACTTTTTAAAACATGGCCGACTCATCAACAAAATTAATTTTTTCTGATCCGCAAGTTATCGGTTTAATAAACAAACCTTTAGAAAATAATAAAATATTTGTCAAACGATGACGATGTTGGGGTTACATTATTTCAGCAAGAAAGTATGCATAATACAGATTCGGATCAATAATTTGTCAAAGCTGAGCTTGATCAACAAACTTTTTATATTAATGAAAGATGTTTTATAAGGCCATTTCTTCTAGTAATGGAATATTTAAATATTTTTGGAATTAAGACTCACTTAAGAAAAGAAATTCATTTAAATTATTAGATAAAATTAACTTGTTTTTAGGACCGTATTTGGTGAGAAGTTTGTTTACCTTCTTAACATTTCATGCTATTTAAAAGACACTGAATGCTTTTTTACTTTTTACTTTGCACTATATGCACTATATTGTTTAAAAATTGGTGAAGGTGGCGGAAAAAAAGCTTCCCTCGGTTTTATAAAAGGTTAACTGAAGAAAGTTTAATGTGTGTGTGTGATTCATGCTATATCAACAGATATTTAATTAGAAACATGTTTACTAGTACAAAAATTACCCCCCCCCTCAAAAAAAATTCTTCCAGAACTCTTCTCCTAAAAAAAGGAAGGCCTCTGCATCGACTGTGATAAGTTGAAGAATTATTGCAAGAAATGCTTCCACTATGCTTCTCTATAGGTTCTCAGAACTCTTTCATTTCAAAATTTTCGATTTTTTTTTTCAAAAAAAAAAAATATGTGTCATAGCCCCATTTCTTCTGAACATTTTTATTTTAAGAGTTTACCGATGGTAACAAACTTCTAAAGTTATCAAAAAAATAATGAATGTTGTTTAATTAATATTTTCTTGTTTTTATTATTTTTCACCTTTAACTTCATTTTTTCTCAAAACAAATCCTTTTATTCAAACAAAAACAAAATTTAAAAATTGGGCTAAACAAAACATTTTTCATGATTTATTATAAATTTTTAATCATATTAGTTTGAAATTTCCTACATATTATCAAGAAAAATTTCTTTATGACTTGTAAGCCAATTTTTAGACAAACTATCAAAATAAAAAAATTAATATAAATTTTAATTGCCTTTTATCTCAGAATTTCATTATTTTCTAAAATTATTTTCCCTTAACTTTTAAAAACTATAAATAACTACAAAATTGGACATTTTTCTACCAAATAACATTACTTTTGGAAGTTTAAAGCCATGTTGTGTTTCAGTATCCTTTCCGCAGTAATATATTTATTTTCGTATTTTTGAAAAAGTGTCCAATTTATATTTCTTTGTAACGATTTAAGATTATTTTTTTAAAATTACATGAAAACTTGATAATTCATTTAAATATATATATATGAATCTAATATCATAAAAGTATTCGCGTTTCTTCTTTGTTTCATTGGAAAGTGATACTGGTTTGAAAATTGAAAAAAAAATTATGGTTTCTCGCATACAGGGATATTATCTAAGAATCATGAGCCCCCATATGCAAATCAGAAATATTTTGTCGATATTATAGTGATTAATATAACATTTCAAGCTTTGTTTTGCATCCAATCATTAGTCTTTGACAGTTAATAGATCTCATGTAACGTATATCCTTGATTCATTACAAAAATTAACTGAAAGAGTTACCAGCGTTCATCTCAAGAAATCAAGAGTTCAGTTATACTAATAACCAAGTTATTATCTTCAAAGTTAAGATTATTATTTTACGTTTTATTACCTACTTCACTTTCTCTGCGGGTAAACAGTCTAAATACGTCTGAGCTAATGTTTAGAATACAAATTTAATCTATCAATTACCAGTTCACCGGGTTCATGTGAGTTGAATAACTGGAGTTGATGATTTGAGTCCTTATCTCAAGGTCGAATTTTCCTACAAAAAGATCTGGAAACTCTTTAGGCTACATACGGCTGATCCAGATATCTCTTTTTGATAATTTTAGTTCACTTTTTTTTATCTCTTACTAACTTCCAACTCTTTATTCTTCGCTGTTTATGAATGCAATTTATCCAATCTATCCATTACGCTTCATAAATTCAATCTAATCATATGTATCACATTTCATTCATAGGTAGGAATTTTGTATTTAAACACAATCAGAAGGAATCCAAAATAGTTTGTTAGAAGAAAAATTGTGATAGAACCTTATGTCACAAATTTTCATTAAAAATAATTATATAAATAATGGGACATATTATATTAGTTTTATCAAACTGTAGATTCAAATACATATTTTACTTATTGATGAAAATAATTATGTAATTAAGAACTTCTTTCAATTGTCTTAAATAACTGAAGTGAGTTTGAGATCTTATGTTCCTAATTAAGATAGGAATTTTCACATTACCACTACCAAGTTATAAAAAATTAAATATTTATAAGTTAAAAATATATACAGGGAATAAAAGATATATATAAATACACCGATACAGTTTTGCTTAAATATTTTTTGGAAGTCATTTAAAAAAAACTAATTCTATCTCAAAGAAAAGATTCATTACTTCGTTTCATTTTAATGTATAAAAACAATCCTAACACGATCGTAATTTCGAAAAAGAATAGCACGACACTTCTTAAAAGGACAATTTCTCATTAAAAGTGACCCGAGAAGAACGAGCACTCGTTATTGAACTAATTTTTCGTAAACGTATAATCGATCGAAGTGGCAGTTAGGAGGGGAAAAAAAATACTGAGTCACACCGGTCCGTCTTTTCCCAGGATCGCAATTTTTTTTATCCGATTTTAATTACTTATCTCTAACAGAGGAAAGAAAAAGGGCTTTTTTAATATTGAAACGCCGTTTTCGCATCTCCGGTTTTTTTTCTTTAACTTTTGACGCGAGATTAGGGTAGAAATGAATATTTTCAGCTAAGTAAGTGAATGGTGTTTAATTAAAGAAATTCCGGTGGATGCTATAAGAGATATTACTTCAGATTATTCACTCATTATATTGGAATAATGCGAACTCTCATGCATCACTGACACCTGGTGTCTTTTTGCATACCGCTTTCTCATATAAATAAATGACTTTAAAGTTAAATGTATCGTTACTGTGGTTTTTGTAATTAATAATTTTCTTTAATGTTGTAATTAGATTTTAATGCCTCGAAATAAATCCTTTTAAAAATTATTTTGTCTCGTCGATGAAAATTAATTTTAAAAGGGAAAATTTTTTCCGAAACAAATCTTCTTGATATTGTAAAAATCGATTTGTTAAATTAAAAACTAGAACTTCTTTTATAAAGTAAGTTATATTATCAGGAATATTCTTGTTTTTAGGGAACTAAAAATTTTATTAAAAACTAATTAATTTATAATTTTTTTTTAATTTGAAAATGTGTCTTAAAGTAATAAGATGTTTGAAAATGAATTGCTGTCTATTTAATTTTTTATCAAATTGTTAGAAATATGAAATGTATATTTTTTTTTCAAATCAAATCATTCAAAATTTAATAATATTTAAAATATTTTTTCTACTTTAACTATAACACTTCATATAATGTCACGTAATGTTAAATTATTTTAATATATATCATGTTATTCATTTTAATTGTGTTGTCTAGTATGGCCTCTAAAATTTTATAGAAACTAGAGTTCTTACAATCGAATACATGAGAAGGATTCAAAAAATACAGGTTTTTGACAGCAAAGGGCATTGTTCAGGTAAGTTAATGCTGTTTTTGTGTGCTACCCAAAAAATAATATCTTCTCCGAATAATAACTGCTAAACAGCGCTTAAACAAACTTGACCCTAATTTATAGGCTAGATTTGATTGCTACCAATGCGAGTTTTTTCAGTCATTTTGTGTCAAATTATCACAATAAATGAAACTTGGATTCATCATTTATCCCCAAAGTCAACAAACTATCGAAACAATGTTTCTTCGGGTGAATATGCTCCAAAGATGCCGAAAACGGCCTCATCATTCGAAAAAGTTATGAAGATGAATTTTTGAAAGGAGAAAGACGTTTTTCTCATAGATTTCTCAGAAAATGGAAAATTGGTTAATAGACAATATATATTACAGGTAATTATTCAATTCCCATTTCTCCTTCCTAATACCCTAGTTCCTATTCTTAACACAGATATTCCTTGAAACTTCCTCATAATTACAGCAGAATTCATACTTCCATACAATATGCCTTTCATCACGTATAACTGAAATTATCTTCTTATTGAAAAAAACATATTTTCGGAGAAATATTTCGAACATTTCTTCGTTTATCTTCGGTAGTATTTTTTCGAGAGCGCAATTTACTAAGCCTTCATATTTACAAGTCTATACAAGAACTAATGTTAAATAAAATATTCCTTCTCCCTTTTAAAGTTGTTTCTATATAACTGGTATGATAAGTCAAAAAACTGCAAAATCAAATAATTCAAGCATTTTACGTAAAATACATATTAACTATTGCTCTATAAAACAAATAGTATTTATCGTTAAAATATTTTACCTTAACATACGTGAAACAGTGATAAAGTACATTTCAAAGTTATTCCTCATATACGTATTTCTTTTTTGAAATACATTATACATGTTAACGTCATAAACGAATATTATCAAGAGTTTTTTCACGGAATTCTTGTTCATTTAATGTCTGTCTAAGCATTTGATTCCCTAGTGTTTACAGATATTTAACATTTTTACTATCTAAAAGAAGAACACCATAAAAGGACTCTTAGAACAAAAAAGACAATAGACATCAAACGTAATTAATTTTTTTATTCATACGATGGTGCTCTCACTGCATTTAATCTCAATTTTTTCTGATTTTTGTTTGTATTTCTATAACAAAGCAATTTATTCTTTTATTTACGTGCATATTATATATTTTCTACAATAATGTTACTACATTAATGTATTTGTTTACTGTGATATTATATTTTATTTATTACTGTATCTTAACTTTGAAATACAAATGTTGCTAATCATATTTTTTTACTCAACATTTTATAAACTATTACTTGCTCATTCTCTTTGTAAAAGTCCAAAACGATTACTTTTTTACATACAGCTCATTTATCCTTCTGATAGCTATTTTTCTTAGCCGGGAAGTAAAATATATTGTAATAAAGATCGTATCCTTCGCGAGTGATCATCAAAATAGGCTCGCAAGTATCCTTATGGTCTTTTTATGCAGGCTAACTTAAGCTCATCCCATTAACGCAATGGAAAGGGTACAGCCTTTATACATCTCGGTGAATGTGCATTAACTGTCAATGAAAAAGAAGAAAGGTTATCAATGATTATCCTTTTTACTAGCTTCCGTTAAGTAAAGCCAATAATCAAAGAGGAAGGCTTATATAAACATCTTTCAGGCAATTAGAAAGTTTCAACTTTTCAGAACCTTTTGCAACTGTAATATCTTAAATAAACCTTTTACATCCAATTTAATTAACTTTATGTTCAACTGAATGGCATTTAATTAAATAAATGCTTGTATTTGATAGAAATAGGCATTACTACAGATTGTTTATTTATAGTACAGGTATAATGACAAATTTTAAGCAGCATTCATACTTGTTTTCTTTATGTAGACGTTTTCCACTTATAATAAACTACTTGAAGATAATTGTATCTCTTTTATGTGTTTTTGTAATATTTAAAATTTTCTTTATTGTTGAAACAAATTTTATTATATGAAACTAGATTGCATAAGCGTACAATAATTAACTATGAAAAACTTTTTTTACAATCTTACAATCAAAGAGGAGTTTTGTGGTTAATTATTATATTGTTATATTCATTTTGTATCAAAAATTAAATATATAGCAGGTTGCAATAATAATTATTTCTTTTCACCTCTTTAATTTTTACCTCATTCTTCATCAAACACAGAGTGGCATTTAATTAATTGAGTAATGTAAATATTATTATTAAAAATTTCCTAATCTATAATATCTGTTTCATATATTAATATAGTGAAATTTAAGTTGCACTGTACCTTACTTATAAAATTTTAATAACAATTAGTATTCAAAAAGCAATTTTTTGATGATAGATGGCGTACTTAAGGCAAGTTGGTATTACCACTGTATGTTGTCATCTGTTAAACGGTGCCAAAAAAAGTTCGACATTCATTTATAGGTAAGTCTGGATTTAAGAGTTATTTATCGCCAAATCAATATTTGATTGCTGCTGCAACGAATTGTCATCGTCATTTTATTTCGAATTGTCACCATCGATGCTACTTGGATACATCATTATACATTGGATACCGAACAATAATAAAAACAATGAGTTCTGTCTATTGAATCTGCTCCTGAGAGAAAAAGGATTGTCTCATAAGACGGAAAGGATATGTCAGTGAGTTTTAGAATGCGAAGGACTTCTTACTAATGGACTTATTCAAAAAAATGTAATACGCTCAGGGGGAAAATCTGCAATGAATTAACCCATTTCCAACTCCTAACACAGATATGTTTTGTTCTGCCCTCTTGTGATATTAGAACAATTCTTAAACTCATCCTTCTATTAAATTCTATATCTGTTGAATTGAATTTCAAAACTGGGCACATCTCTCATCAATTAAATATGCAAGATTGTGAAATCAATTCATTTATTTTAAAGAACAAATTTCAGTCAACTGATTTAATTCACTCTCTCTTTGATCACAATCACTACAGCAATTTCCTTTCTAATGCCCTGTATAATGCATCTTAACTTATTTAATCAATTAATACCCTAGTGAATTGTCAAGATATTTGAGAGACAAACTCCACCATTGGTCATAATTTCAATCTCACGATCGCTGTGAATTGAATATATAATCGGATGTTTCAGGAAATTTCGAATATCTGCGTAAATTTTAGAGCTTAATTACATTATGGCATAGTTTATCCTGACAGTATTCATTTGTTCATTGTTTAGATAAATGGATTAATGATAGAAAAATTTTTTTCATACATTCTCTGTTTAGAATGTCAAGTTTCAAGGAAGACTTCAATTCAAAACATTCTAGTGGATTTTAATTCAACACATCAATTCGAGGAAAAAGGAATTGTAGAATTAAATGTAAAAATGCAAACTATTCATGCTACATTTTATACGCAATCATATAAAGAACACAAATTGCAGCTAGATTTACGTCTAAGTTTTTGCCTGAGAAAATTCTACGTTTTTCTCATGCTTTTTATCCATTTTCGTAAATAACATAGCCATTACATCAAGTGATACTTAAGCAAATAACATCTGAGAATGTTTCGCAAAATGATACGAGAAAATTGTTGATCATTTTCATTCTGAAATTGTTTCTGCATTCTACATTAATGAAAGTGAGCCGGTACACACGGAAATGCTTTTTTCTTGTTTCGGTAGTAAAAAAGGCGAAATTGAGAAAAGAGAAGAAGAAATTGAATGTGTGTGTGTGTGTGAAAAAAAGCTAGAGTTATTTTTCTAAGGAAACTATTACAAATAGCGCAATATTGAAACATTTTCGAACAAATCCAGTGAAATTCAATTCCCTTTTAAAATAAAAATCTTTCAGTTTTTTTTTTTTTTTTTTTCACTCTCTTTTTCAATACAGAATATTTATTGTGAGAATGTTGAGTTCCATAATTATTCAAAGAGCGATTACCTTGAAATGATGCACGTATTTTATGATAGGAATTTATTATTTTTACAAAGTTGTTTCTTAATCGTATGATAAACACTTCTAGAAAGAAGTTCGTATATTATTCGACATTGGAGTTATAATACATGTAAAAAAATTATAAATCTGAATTTAAAGAAAAACTATTAACCTGTAAATAAATATAAAAAGTATTTTTATAGTAATTGAAATCATTTTTTATCTACACCTGGTATAAAATATTTCACAATCTCGTAACTAAGTAAATTATAATAGATTTGTAGAAATTGCTGAAAATGAAAAACTCCCTATTAAAAATTTACCCATTATTTCTCCAAAAATTTCAAAAAATACAAAGCTCTTCTAACTCTTGATTTTGGAACAAAGTAGTTAAAAATAATTAGCACTCGTTATTTTGCAGAGATAAGTAAAACTTTGTTAAATTTATTCTGAGAACTCTAGGTTTCAACTTCTTTTGAAATTGTATTTAAGTAATAATCTATAAAACAATATGAATTTCACTTTATTTCGAATAATTGTAACAAGTATAAAATATATCGAGTACGAAACCTTCTTGCAAATCCTTTTTAGCTTCATAAAGTCCTAATCCACCGCGACAGACTTCTTTAAATTAATAAAAGATTCTACCTAGTTATAATTAAAATGCGGATTCTTTAAACTCATCTCTAATTTCATTCTTCCTCCCTTGAGAAGACACTTCCTTAGAATCAAGTGACTCTCTTTAAAATGATTTTTAAAAGGCAATGCATAGAGGTTTAATTCTGAAGAATAAAAGCCCAAAATGACTGGTCTTTTTTATTTTATCTTTTATGAGCACAATATGTTCTAACGATGCATAGCTATGAATAATTAACTTCAAACATGTTTGAGTTAAATTTTGTTTACTTTAAGTAGATCACTTCCTTTATCCAGAATAAGATTTTTTCTTCATTTAAGGTATTTTTGTTCATAAAACATAATTTTTTACTAAATATTATATGTTGCTGCGTCACAGTGTAAACCAATAAATTTATTTTGGGAACGCAGATAGTAAAAAAATGTTTTTAAGACAATGATTAATATACGGAGAAAAGAAATATTAGACGATTGTAAAACTGTTTCCCTATACATAGTTTTTCAATACTAACATTAAAGATAAACTTGAATAAATATATCAATGTGCAAAGGAAGAAAAATCTCAAAATGAATATGAAACTTATATTATATATGTATATATATATACATATATATGTATATACTTATAAGGATAATAATGGATATAGGAACTAAACCTAACTTATCGTTTTATCTCGCTTATTTAAATAGAATTTAACCAAATAAAAAAAGGAAACAGGTTACATTGACATCAATGAAATAGTTGATAAATGCATGCAGTATGTATTAAATAATTATAATTTTTAATTACAATTTGGTACAAAACTTCGATTTTATAATTTTTAATTCAAATTAAATATTTTTCAATATCTCTTAAAAGGTTTGTTATTTTTACTCTTAGTAGTTTTGTTATTTTTAATTTCTGTTTTTAATGTTAGTATTGGCAGTAATTTTACAAGACGTCATCTCAGTTTAGACTTGCTGTATGAAGAAGGACTACAGAAACGTTTTAATATTACAATTTTTTTTTGGTCCAAATAATTTTTTAAATAGTTTTTTTTTTATACATATAAGTTTTTTCCCATTTTTGTGTTCTTGGTTTAATATAAAGTTCTGCTCTAGTTTGTCTTTTTTTTCTATTATAGTCTTTACCGAAAAATTAATAACAAATTATATGGGGGATGTATTTCATGCCTAGAACGTTATTTAAACACGCATTTCAGTCTATAACCTGAAGCAGTAATTTAAATTAATTTTCCTCCAAACTCATTTTATTTATTTTATTCATATTTTTTTTTAATTTCCAAAGAAAGAAATATTTTGATATTTTAGATTCGATTATTTTTATGATTTTTGAATTCAGTAATGAATCGCATTTATTAACACGTATATATTTATGTAATAAATATTAATAATTCTAATTGCTTTTATTTCTTACAATAATGATAATTTTTATGCACAATTTACTATTTTACTTATATATATAATGCATCTTTTAAATGGAAATACAGAATTTCTTGAAAATATATAAAAATGCATAAATTTCTATAAAGGAATATGCTTTCAAAATATTGCTCATAAGATTTCAAAGTGAAATAAATACGTTAGAAGAAGACAAAAAACAACTGTATATTTTTTTCAAGAAACCTTAATAAAAAGCATGAAAACAACATTAAGCACAATTCGTGAAAAAAGAAGCAATTACTTAGTAAAAGTCATATAACAGCTATTGTTTGATAAAAGTATCTCATTTTCAAGCCTAATTAATTTGCAGGGGTTTTTCCCCCCCTTTCAGAATCAAAGCTATATACAAGTAGTGCAATAAATTCAAATAGTTTAAGCTGAAAAAAAATAAACAAGCATAACTAAAAAGGCAAACTTAAGCAAGTTATAATTAAAAAAAAAATTTCATAAAAAAGAAACAACTAATGTATTTTTTATGTAACAGTAGAAAAGAAAACTAACCACAAAGCATAATAATTTGGATTATTTTATTCTTATTAATGTAAACTAGAATAAGAACATAAGTAAACAAATTTTTTTTTTCAATACATAGATATTTGTTATAAAAAGCAACTGAAAAATGGATAAAAATTTCTAAATTTCATGGAGTATTTAATCGGATTGTTTTATTTTGTAAGTTCCAAGTTAGGCCAAGTTGCACCAAAGATTCTTTATTTTACAATTCAAAATACAAGAAAGGAAGAAACAGGGATAAACATGGGCATCCAGAGGGTGTGTCACCCGTGTTTAACAAAGATATTAAACTCCATGAGAGAAAGAAAAAATCATTTGAGCACTTGGGAGGCGTAAATCGCTTTTTTAGAAAATGAACAAACCTCGTTGGGACATTGTAAAGTACTTACGTGAAATTTGTAAATGAACTTTAAAATAAATTATTTAATTTTTATATGAACGTAAGAAATAAATCTAGATATTATAGATAAGCTTAAATTTTTTAAAAAAAAACATTGAAGATATACAAATATGAGGAGAGTTTTCAAATAATAACTATATGAAGCATTAAATACTAAATGGAAATTCACAAAATTATTACACAAGAATCTTCATTTTTTACACATTTCCGTTTATTTTACTTGAACTATTCTTAGCTCACTCATTTTTTTTAATTTTCATTTACAACACTTTTTGTTACTTTAATAAAATGCTATAAAGAAACCTCTTCCAGTAAAAGCTGTCACACATAATGTTGAAAATAAGACAAAAACTCTAAACACTTTTTCAGACAAAAAAAAGATACAATATTAACATCCTATTTTGACTTCTGTATCTTACAAACAGTATCACATTTTACAATACTATTTATTTCTCTTTGAATAAATGTACTATTTGCTTTAAGATAAATTTCATATATTTTTCTAGTGTACTATAAGGCTAATTTAAACTGTAATATTAAAGTGGAAAATTGAGTACTAGCAGAATGTTTCTAAATCTTAAACATCTTGTATATTAAATGTATACAAGTGCAATAGCTTCGCGAATTAAAACAAAAGTTGGGAAACTTTTCGGGTTGAAAATTCACTACGAGTTTGGTCCAGGATCTTTGACAAAAAGGCAAAACATCCTTAAAGCCAAATTTGAAATGCGTCTATGTACTTACAATAGAAACTAAATTTTTCCTTTGCCATTTTTCTGTTAAAACAAACAAATGATACCAATTTTTAATACATAAAATTATATCAAGATCACGATAACTCAATTTTAACAATTTATTTCAAAGTAAAAATAAACTTAACGCACGCTTGCACGTATCTCTCTTTTTTTTTACATAATTAAATATTAATTAGATAAAAATTTTCTTTAGATTTCACTTAAATTGTTGAAGCTCTTAAAAATGTTTGTTAAAATTAGTAAAAATATTCTTGGTATGAAGTACTAAGTGAATCATTTAAATAAATTTGCTTTGCTAAAGATTATGCATTTTAATAATTTGAACTCAAATCATTCATCTTATAATACTCGCAATATACTTAGTGAATAAGAAAACTGAATCTTTTTCTGACATTGCTTGGTTCTGAAACCTTCTAGGGTTTTTTTTTTTTTTTTTCTTTATTTCTTCATTTAATCATTCATTATACACTTTTATAGGACAGAAACATGATCAATTATTTCCTTGTAAAATCTTTCTTAAAAACACAAATAACACATGTTAACAATTAAATATTATTAATTATTAAAATTATTTTCTTTCGCAGCCTGAAGAGTCGTCTATGAATTAATATTTCTAAAATTGCTAATTTGCCAAATTAAAGTTAATAAAATATTAAAAGAAAAGAAAAGTTTTTTTTTTTTTAAGAAACTAAGAGATTTTAAATGGCTATAATTATATTTTTAACAGGATATATAAAAATATTCTAACTAAGTTAGAATGAAATCCCACCGAGAAGCGTAAAGAAACTTGTTCTCTAAGGGCAAACTAATTGTGTAGAAACTCAAATAATTATTCATAGTTGAAAATAAAAGGTAATATCAAAACTCACTGAGTTTTCAGGCATTAAAAATAAATTTTGAACTTGACTGTAATAAGTTTAAATCAGTAAAAAAGCTAAATTAAACATCAATCATGAAGCAAAATGCTTCTGTTCTTTTGATATATTTGTATGTACATTTGAAAAAATATTAATTTAATTATTATGAACTGCAAAAACTTATTCTTTTAATTATCTTCATAACTGGTGATTCTTTTTAAAACGTAAATTTAAAATACCTTACAGACTCATTGTTAATTTCTTGTGCTTCTATAATTATTTTTTATTACAATGATTTCCATATGGATGGAAAAAACAATTAATAAATCAGTTTTGTTTCCTTCCAAATTTCCTGAAGTTTTAGTAATTACATTCTGTTATAAGAATTTACTTTTATCACATAACTACCGGTTGATAAAAATTAAAACTACACTATTCGGAGACCTTTAGAACTTGTTCTGCTTATCGGATTTAGATGAAACTTGGAATATATGCTATATGAACCATGGAGAAAAGATTTCTGCAATAAAACATTAGAACAAATTTTGATCACCAGATGGCTGTTATCGAATATTACATATGCAAATCCGTAAAACCTTTATATAAACTTGAAGTAATAGCCAGAGAATCATTCAGCGCGCGTTTGTCATCGTTAATCATGCCCTTACAAAAAAGATCGAACTTTACTGGTAAAACTGTTTGATCAGAACGGCAACAATCACTTAGCTGCTCTGCGTGAATATCGTCATTTAAAGGATCTGCGAAAAGATTCCGTGGACGACAATACGAAAAATTCTGAGGTACATTTTAAAATGACATCCGTATAAGATCAACGTGATAAAAAAGCTGAAGCCTCGAGATCACAAAACACGTCTTCAATTTGCTTGGTGATTTTTGGCGAGAATGGAAGTTGATGACGCGTGGCCTTGGAAAATTCTATGATCAGAGGAGACACACTTTTATTTATATGGAGCTGTGGATAATCAAAATTGCCGCATATGGGGTACTTCACATCCTAATGCCGTGCATCAACAACAACTGCATTCTGTTTACGTGGTTTCTTGATGTGGATTTACTGTTGAATTTACCCTCGAACCTTTTTTTCTTTGAAACTCTCAGTCCACAAGGTCCTAAAAGATGCTCTGTCACGAGTGCACGGTACAGTGAACTCCTTCAACAGCAGGTCATTCCTACTTTACAGGAATGACAATGTTTGCAAACAAATATCTTTATGCAAGATGGAGCAACTCCTCACATTGGACACCAAGTCAAAGCACAGCTTAGTGCTAACTTTGGCAATAATCGTGTAATATCCAGACATTATCCGGTTGCATGGCCTTTTCGTTCCCCCGACTTAAATCCCTGTGATTTCTGGTAGTAGGTATTTCTAAAAGACCGTGTTTATAGAGGAGGAATTAGGACTTCACCTGATTTGAAAACTAGCATTATACTTCATGTGGCTGAAATCCCTAGGGAGTTGCTTCGCGCTACCATTGAAAACGCTATAATGCGTTTTCAACACGTTATTGATGTCAATGGAGCACATATTGAGTACATTCTGTAACTGAATAAATTTTAACTATTCTAACATATTTTTGTTACTTCTTTGGGCACCACATTTCCTCCTAGTGGTCAAAATTTGAACTATTTTTTTTTTATTCCAGAAACCTTTTTTTTCCATGGTCCATATAGCACATATTCTAAGTTTCATAAGAATCCGATATGCAGAACGGATTCTACAGGCCTCTGAATAGTATAACTTTAATTATCACCCTCCTGTATATATGTTTTCAGTCAAATGCATTATTTTCAGATATGTACAAATTTTTATCTTAAAACTAACTTTAATTTAAATAAAACAAATTTATTTGGAAATTTCTAAGTTGTTTTTAAGCAAATTAGTCATTCCGAATCAATTAGAAACGTTTCGTGTTTTTTACTCGGGATATCTAAGCACTTTTTTTAATAAAAATATCTTCAAAAAATGCAACACAATTGTGAAGAGAGAATAAAATAACATGCATAACTAATTCTAAGTCCTACAATTCATTTTATACAAAGATATTTTTTCTCATAAATCTATTGCTCATTCGTAACAGATATAAATTCTGAAAGTGGTGCAAAGTTTCTTTATCTGAGTAAAAGTTTACCTATTCATCTGCGAAAACGAGCTGAACCCAACTCTGTTGAACATTTCAGAACAATCCGGCTTTCACATTTGATTGATTCAAAAAAATTTCATTCCGCGTATACTGAATTGAAGCTGAATATGAAATTTCATCCATTTCAAATACTCGAAAGAAAAATAGAATCATAATGTGATGCATTCCCTGTAGAAGGCTCAACCTTTTTAGGTATTCTAGGACGGAAATTGTGTATTTCTTAGATTCACAAAGCTGAATATTTTAGGAATTACTTTACATTTCTTCGAGTTTATATAAAGAAAGAAGCCATGTCGAACTGCGTAAGTCTTCAATAAGAATATATTATTGAAATTAAATTATATGGTATCTTTTAAGTTAAATGTTTTAAGCCTTAGAGGAGCCCATAAAAAGTATTAAAAAAGTATGCGAATTCCCCATTTAAAATCAAAAAGAAAGACCGTAAATGTTTATTTATTGAATATATTAAATAAACAATTTTATTATAAAATGGCTAACAATAAAAAAAATAACTTATTTCTTAAGAATACTTAAAACTAAAATCAATTGATTTAATTATATTACTCTAGAAGAATTTAATGTGTGTAAGATTAATTTTACAATTTATTAAAAGCATTATTTCATATATTTGCAGAAATAAGTAGTTAAAGTAGTTATGTGATTTCTCGAAATCGGTAACTTCAAGTAAAGCGAAATAAATATTAAATAAAAGTTTGTTTCATTTATTAATGAATTTAATCACTAATAATGTAAATTATACGTCGCATCCGAATTCAATATGTACAAGAAATATATTTTTTTCGCTTATATTTTCAGCGTGAAGCATTTCTTTTTCTGTCGCTATTTACTTATTTGTACCACTTAATTTATGCTAATTTAGTTTCCAACGGTGGAAGTGAAACTTTTTTTTTCTTTCTAAATACATTTTAATAGCTTCATGTTATCTTTCAAGAAGAAAATATTAATATATAGTTTTACACTTGATTTTTTTTTTCAATTACCAAAAGATTCTCTGCGGGATTATTTAGACACTGTGTTCCTTAATAATGAATTCTCTTTCATACAATTAATTACTTTTTATATTAATTTAACTACTTTTATGAAACTGATTTTGTATAAAGTTTTTTTAAAATTCTAATACAGTGATACTCCATGTAGCCATGGTAGCTTAGTAGTCATGGTTGCGAATTCATGACCAAATTTGTTTCCTTCGGATAGTGGGCTCAATCTCCGATACCACAATAGACATATCGTGTTGCGGAGCTGTTTGATGTTTAATCTTTTGAGGCTCCAAGTTCTCCAGGTAAGCGGGGTAAGGAAGTTTGGAGAGGGAGGTGGAAGAGCTTAGATGTAGTTTTCATAAATTGACTGATGTTAAAAATAATAAGATTCATCTCCAAAACTTTTCATGTTGTTTCTATGTGTGGCAATAATAAACTGTTAATGAATAAATAAAGTGATAACTCAGAATCTGAATTTAATATATTGCAACGATCATTCTACTTCTAAGACTCTTCAAACTTACAGAAAAAACTGCATTAATAAATTTCAGGATCCCATGAATTTGAATCTTTTAAATAATTTTATCAGTAAATGCACTAGATGTTAAGATAAAATATTTAGAAGTACAAATAATAGTTGAATAAAATTATAAATTGATAGCATAAAATTATATAAGCATATATATATTTACCTTAGCAAGGTTATGATAAAGAGCAAAGTAGCTAGAGAGGGGAGATTATTGCTGGGAGGTGTGTTTCTTTTCATGATAACGTAGTTACATATTAATATTATATAGCTGCGTTTCAATTGGCTTTCATGTTTGAATTATTTCTCTATTCATGCTCTTTGCGAAGTTATCACTTTAAGAGGGCTTGAGTCTACTGATCTTAATGTGTTTGAGAATCGACATTCGGTCATCTACCGTAAAACGACGTTCGTCCCTCTATTTCATCCACCAAATCCATTTATACCCCTTCAGCCGGCTGAGAAACCTGAAATTGCTGCCCATAATGTCTTTTACATATTAGCCGCCTAACATTTATGAGCTGATGAGCTATACGACCGTATTTCACAATAATATACAGGCCTCTTCTGAGCGTTCCGATTTCAAAGCAGCATTTTCATTCAGAAGCAAAATTTGGCTATATTTTTCGTTAATATTCCTATTTGTTTGCGTTCAGAGATGTTCTGATTTCGAGGAATAACTATATTTTCTCACACATTGTTTGTAAAAATTTTGTATAATCTCTCAAACTCAATAACAACAACTAGTATGAGAGGTTATCATAAAGTTTTGCTAACCGAGATATCTAAATAAAGTTTATTCTGTTTATTAATTGATCATTATGTACATAACATTATTAATTATAGCTGTGAATGTTGGTTTGTGTTTTTTCTCGGTTTTAGGAAGCCTTATATTGAAATAACATGCAGTATGGAAAAGAAACTTCTCAAAAACTCTACTGAGTTTTACAAGCATGTCTTTCGAAAAATCAAAAATCAAAAAAAAAAAAAAAAATTGGAGAAATGTATAACTCTAGATATTGACTATATAACAAAGTTTTAAAAATAATCAGTAAATTTAAGTTTCTATCCAGAATGATTTTAGTATTAATCAAGCCTTTTAGATATTTCCAGATAATAATTAAAACTGTATGATACTGTTGATTACTTCAAAATTTTATCCACATATCTTGGTTATTTTTAGTAATAATTAAACCTTTAGCTTACCCCTTCGTACATTTGTTTCTCTTTTCAGAATTATATTTGATTTAAATGTGCACCCGACCTCAAAATAAGTTGATTCATTTTCCGTTATGATCATGTCTTAGATTGACACCTCATAGATCCAGGAAAAAGAACATGCTTTCATTTATGGTTAAGAGTAATATACTTTTAAGGGATATCTGATAAATTTATATCCCAAATGCATTTTCCTTTGATGTCTCATTTGTGCGACCTGGATAGTATAAAACGAATTTAATGCTTTTATTTATGTTGTCTTAAAAGTAAACAAGCAGCAATATAGACAGCACACAAAATAATATCATATATACCAAAAATAAACATTCATCACTAACTTTAAAAAAAGGACTTGTATACTTTAAAAAATTATAAATTAGTCTGTACAGAAAGTAAAGAGCAAGTCTACTTTAAAATAAGTTGTTATGGAAAACAGTGGAGATTTAAATCTTTTATTAATAATTTTTATCGAACATATTAGGATAAGTAACATAATTATTTTCATGTATTTTTAAGAGGTGCAATTTAGTATTTCTTGAACTTTAAATCAAAAATTCCAAAAAAAAAATGAAATTTAAATTTAAAGTTCATTGATTTCAAACTTCCAGTAATTTTTAAATTATTTATGTTTCAATAACGTTACAACCTTTAAATATTAAATAATCTAACAATGCATTTTAACTAGTTTAAATTTAGTATTAAGCTAGTTAGATAAACTTTCTTTAAACACCTAAATTCTGAAGAATTTTATTTTTATGGCAGTTTAAAATTAATGTAATAAGTAAGTATCGCACAAAAACAATTCGTATTTTTGAAACTTACCTTATTTTTAACTTTTAAAAGTAAACTAAAAAAATTTAAATGTTTTTATATAAATTATGTTAACATTAACTTATTTTACTGTATAAATAGTTAACAATATCTCATTTCATTACAAAGATTCAAGAAATAAATTTTTTAACATTATTTACCTTCATGGACAACTTAATGAGACCTGTTCTTAGCAAAAACAAATTAAAAAACCCGACATTTGAATAACTTCCATCAGGCTTCAAATTATAATTTAAAGATAGTAAATTTGAAATTCACAAACAATCATAAGAAATATATAATGTGCGCACAATATGTGTGAATGTGTGTAAATCAGCTTATGGAAATGCACATGTAAATAAATTCGTAAAATTCACTTATCAACAATGTAATTATACATTTTCGAAAACCGAGCTTGAACTTACATTCAATTACTTGTTTACTAGTTTTATGTAACAAGAAATATCCACAGGGTCTGAAATTAAACTACATATGTTGATGCAAATTTTTTACATAAAATTATATATATCCTACTTTTTGAAATCTGAATGAAGCTGTTGTTTTAATTTGTAGAGAAATAGGTCTATGTGTATAATGAAAAAGGTTTACGTATATATCACACAAGAAAATTTATTTAAGAATTAAAGGTACACTCCAGACACATATAATGAAATTAATTACAAATTGGAGTTAAAAAAATTTTATTAAATAAAAGAGGGTGCATTTTGAATCATAACCGAAATACTACAAATTATAAGTAAATGAATACGTCTTGAATTATAAGAAACTGAAGAAATTAAATTCGACGGGAATAACAAATAATAATTTCATTAATAAAATTAAAAACCTGCTATATTATTATTTAATTATTATGTGAAAAAGTTATTGCTGAAGGCTTATATTAACTAGTTTCTGTACCACAATTCTTTAGAAAATTATCTTTGGTGTTACTTTGGGCTAATGTAATGTAATATGTAATCTACTTTAAATTAATTATAAATACACACACACACACTATATATATATATATATATATGTATAATTCACACACACTGTGTGTGTGTGTGTGTGTGTGTGTGTGTGTGTGTTATACATATAAATTATTTTCTTAAGTTAATTTTCTTTACAACAAAATGGACTTAGAAATGAAAAAACAAATTCCTTTACACACAAATTAATAAAAATTAAATGATTAATTAAATGATTTATTCATCTATATTGGGATTACATTAGCATTAATGTAAAGATTAAACTATCCCAAAATTAATTAAAGAACAAGCATCCTTCCCCAAATGAAGTTAAGAGGATTGAAATATGTATTCAAATTTCGTTTTAATTTAAATATAAATAAATAAATAATAGTCTTAGTTATTCTATATCCAATGAAATCAAACAATCGGTTAATTAATAAAAATAAAGAATAGTTGTAGCTGTGAGGTTATATTAAATGCTAAGAATTTTTTTATGTTCAGGCTTTTTCTGTAATTAGCGTTCTTACCAATAATAAAAGTGAATTAAATTTACAAAAAGTGCGTGTTAGTGTTTACATTATTCATTTTATTTAACAGTTAGGTGTATTTCCGCATCCCAGCAATGAAGACATAACCGCCTAAGACCACAGTATTTGAGATTTGTCAACCTGGGCATTTTATTCTTCATAACTAGGCTTAGATATTTCTTTTCATTGCTTAATTACTCTACATTTAACATGCTTTGTCAGTACTTAATATTTATTTCAATCCAGATATAAATAATATTTATTTAATTGTTTTAGTTTAGTTTTTAAATTATAATGTCAATTATAAATGGCCTTAATAATTACGTTTGTCTACACTTGAAAAAACATCTAGCCAAGAAGGACTACAAATAAAAAGAGTACATCTATCAAAACGTTTAGTTTTATTTTTTATGCATTATTAAATAAAAATATTTCATATTAAATTACAGTTTAAAGCAAAGAAATGCCTTTTCTTAGAAATAAAATAGAGTCAGAATTCAGCCTAAATTTTGAACACGACTGAACTTGTAAAGATAAAATAACCAACTTTCTTCCCTACCATCAGTTTTAGAAGCTCTCTTGAAACAGATACTGATCGAATTTTGAAGAGCTACCTCAAGGTAAGAGAGAAAGAGAGTCGTAGAAACTGAAGGAAAAAACTAAAACTAGAGATAAACTAGCCAACTTGCCCTGAAGTGATCTTGAAACTTTTATCGATTTCATATTTAGGCTGTGAAATGTGGGATGTGCGTTGCCTATGCCTAAAACTTGTGACAGTTTTTCTTGTTTATTTGCCTACTGAACTAACTGTCAGCTACAAAAGACTGAAGAATCAAAGATTCAGTTCAAGGTAAGTGAAGATTAATTTAGCTAAATGCTTTTTAGACAGTTTTCTTCGTATTGAATAATATTCTTTAAATGAAATATTTACATAATACATAAGAACTTCTCGCTAAAAAGCAAATTTAGCTCATACATTTCTTGAAAATAAGACAATTCTATTACCTTAATTAAGATAATTATAAAAATGTATTCAAATTTTCCTTGTATGCCGTATTATATCAAACATTTTCATTATAAAGCAATAAAAAATGGATCTTGTTTATTTTTTCCTTTGACAAATGAAATTTCTGTCACAAAACTTTTTGCTTCTGGATAGACCAAAAACTTCTTTCCGTTATTCTTCAAAAATAAATCTATTGTTCAGTCACATCTCAAAACAATCACACACAAATTCCTGATTAATACTGATATTTAATTGCAAAACGTATTTCTAAATATTAAGTCACTTTAGATTAGTTGGTGCAGTTAAAAAAAACATCAAAGCCAATAACATTTATTTTTTATAGCATTTTATGTCACATCAGAAAAAGAATCAATCTTAAGTCATAAAATAGAAATTAATTTGCATTCTTAAGAAAACATTTTAAAAACTTCTTCAATATTTTTTAACTCAAATATTTGAAAAATTATTATCTGTAATAAAACTTTTGAAGTATACAAAAATAAGCCTTAACATACATTTACACATTTAACCTTTTGAATTATTCCACACAAATTTTAATTGTTATTGAATACAAATAATATAATTCCTGGTCTGAAATGATACAAAAAAATTGTATTAGATATTATTGAAGTTTTTCATGAAATATTATATTTAGAGCCTCTGATACATATGATGAAAAAGTTATTAACTGAAACATATTTAATATATTTAAGAAAATAGTTTAATAAGTTTAATAACTTATATATCTGAAATACAATTTAAATTTATCTTGATTCGATTATTTTCTAAATTGATTTAATTAATGACACTAAAACTAAATCATTCAAAATACATTAAAAATAGTTCTACCATTTAAATTACTCTTAAAAAGCTAGAAGTTTAATTATAAAAAACACTAGATAAGATTATCTCAGTTTTTTGTCCATTTCTGAAACTATCAAATTGAAGCTCGATATTCTCATGACATTCTTATAAAATTTATGCAATTTTATCCCAGACACGAGATAACATAAAAACTCGTTTCATATCTCCTTTTCTTATCTATTTTCAGAAGTATCCATTAACGTAATTAATTTTGTCGATTAATTTGGGCAGCTTGAGGCTTCACTAATTTTTAAAGATCTCTTAAAATGTTTCCAGATCTCTTTTTTTCTGCATGTGCCTTACCTCGTTGTTTTTGTGGCTAAAGCTTCAGAGCAGTTGATTTCAATTTGTTTTTCCATAAGGCTTAATGGAATTCATTTGCTTAGCTTTTTTTGCTATTATTACTTTTATCCTTTCAACCTCAACGTTTTCTTCGGGGAATATTTTAAACACATTTTCCGCTTTAACGAAAGATTTTTTTTATCTCTTTATTCTTCAATCAGGTAATGAATATTAATAATTCGCATCGAAACGCGAATATATGAAGAAAGGTGCGTTTCATCAGACATATTTATGAACGAAGAAGTTTCATTGAGGTTAATATCAGTACCCCTTAATTAAGCATCCTCTCAGAATTTATACTTTTATGCCACGTTTTATTCACCATTTCCAATAATTAAGCGTTTATTTCAAGGTAGAAAGCAATAAAAAACACTAATATTTGAAATATATTCCATTAAAACTTAATGAAAATTTTTGTGGGAAACAATTTATATTGCCTTTGCAAAATTTGTTATAACTTAATGAAAACTTTCTGTCTTTTCACTTTTTCTTGTAATTTATTTTGTTTTGTTTATTTTGTTAAAAAATTATCTTTGAAGACCGAAAGCTTTCTCAAGATCTAGGGCAGAGTTTAATAACGAAAAAAGTTTTAGCTATTAATTTGCTTACAACTTACATATTAAATGAGATTGTCAAAATACGTCATCTTTTGATGTCATTTATTTAGTATTAGAAAGTTTGACTAAAGCTTTTGTTTCGTAACAAATTACAGTATTTTTCTGATCGTTCAGTTATTTTATTTTACGGTAAACGAGAAAGCATTGCAAAGTTTTAATTATTATTAAGAAATAATCGAGATACCTGTATAAAGTTTATTCAGCATATCAGTTTTTTCTTATGTACCTAATGCAGTAAATTACAACTATTCATAATGATTTGCTTGGTTTTAATTAAAACTTTACTCTAACCTCTCGTACTCAGTTAATATAAGGTTTAGACTTCCATATACAATTATCTTTTCATGGAAATAATTTTAACATTTTCCTTTCATTGAAACCTGGTACAGTACAAATATTCCTGAATTTTTATGCAGTGTTAAGTTTTTTTTCCTGCTACCATCGATCTAAAAAGACAGCACATCTAAATGCTTACAAAGCAGAAACGAACTTTGCTAAAGAAACCCACATTTCATATCTGAAGCAAGGAAACTGAATTCGCAAATTATTAATAGCTACCCATACATCTACTAAGATTATAACAATGGAATCACAGATGCAAGAATAATACAGATTTAAAACACTTAGATTGCTTCATCTTTATATTAAATGGCATTTGTATGAAAAATGTCTTTGTGATAGATCTTCTTTTAGTAGAATTCGTATTTTATAGATAAAAGGCTCTTGATAAAAGGGTCCCTGACTGTATATTAACTTTCTGAAATAAATACTTAAGCTACAAAATAACTTAGTATAGATTTGCTACAGTGGATGAAGTTTACAGTGAATTTATACTTTTGAAATAATGTAATAAATACAAAACAAATATTTATTTGTGCAAATATATGCTTGACATTTTGTTAATAGAATAAGAGTTAATAGTACATTGAAAGATAAAATGTTTAGAAAAAATCGAGAAATCTAGTGAAAAAGGAAAACAGGACTGAATAAATGAAGATTTTTATCATTTATACAAAGTTTCACAACTGTAAATTTGAACGATTCATCTTATCTTAAAGCTTATAACTGACTTAAAATGAAAATCTAAAGAAATTTTATAAGCTTATAATAGCCTTAAGTTTTTTTATTTGTTTATTTAATAAGATATTAATCTCTATTGTGATATCAAAAGTTTATCGAAACACTTAGCATTTCAATTAAATTTTATTAAAGAATGGAGAAACTCAGTATTTAAGATAGCCTTATTTTCACAACAACTCAGTTGGGTTTTTTTAAGAAAAACAATTCTTTAAGAACAAAATATGTACAAGAGGGTATCGTCAAGTCTTAATTATTACTAAGGAATAACCCAGATAACTAGATAAAATTTATTTTGAATGCTGATTGATTCTTCTGCATGTATTGCAGTAGATTACAACTATTAATGTTGATTTGTTTTGGTTGAGGAACCCGTATCAATATACGGATAAGTAACTCGTATTATAAAGAAAAAAAATTCGATCTCCTAAATTTTGTTGAAAAAATGATAGTCTTTGAAAAGTCAAGAGACACTGGAGGAAATATACGAGGTGTGGATATTAAATAATGAGACCAACGCTTCTGCAGAAGAGATACTCATGCTCCAAAAGCCAGCGGCTGACAGCTGTTAACCGCGAAACACTCTCTTTCAAATGCAAAGCCTCTCACTTCTGTAAAGAAATCCGTATAGCCATACCCTTCATTCCTATTAGAGTTACTTTTTTTTTTCTCAGGAAAAATAAGTAAAACAGTAGAGCAACGAATTGTTGTGAAATTTCAGATGAACTTTCGGAAAACCACTAGTGACATAATTTATTAAAAGAAGTTATGATAATGGATCTTTATCACGAGTACGTTTTTTTGAGTAATTTAAGCGTTTTCAAGATGGCCGAGAAGAAATTGAAGATGATTCCCGCCCGGATCGCCCTTCTACATTAAAAACGGGAGACAATATCGAAAAAACGTATGCCAAAATAGTGCCAAAAATTCTCACGTTTGAACAACAAGAAGCTCTCAAAAATGTTTGTACTGACGCTTTGAATGCCATGGAAAATGAGCCAAAACTTATTAGAAAAGATAATAATGCTTAAGATCCTAAAGCGGAGCTCCAATCCATGTACTGGAAGAGCCCATCTTCACCGAGAGCCAAAAAGTCTCAAATGAGCAAATCAAAATTCGATAAATATTTAATCAAAGCAATGATGATTATGTTTTTTTTATATTCGTGCAATTATATATCTTCCTGAAGGTTAAACCATTAATCAACATTACTACCTTCACGTTCTTGCTAACTCCGTGAAAGAATTAAGAAAAGAACGGCCGTCCCCTTTCGCATTGTCTGTCAAAAAGTTTCTCGCCAAATAGAGAATCCCAGTGTTAGACCATACGCCTTATTCACAGGATCTTGTGCCATGAGACTTCCATCTGTTTCTTAAGATAAAATTTGCTTTAAAAGAAACAAGATTTGAATCCAGCGATGTTGTGAAAGAGAAAGCGGTATGCAACCTGAAGGAGCTGATAGAAGACTTCCAAAATTGTTTCGAAAAATGGGAGATTAGCATGAAAAGTTGTAGGGATAGAGGAGGGGTGTTTATTGAATTTGATAATAAGTAAATATGCATGACATCAAAGTAGAATGTTTTGCAGTAAAAGTCTCATTATTTAATAGTCATACCTTTTTTACTCAGGATGGTGACTAATTGTGGAATCCTTAATAATAATAAATAAAATTTTAGTTTTTATATATCTTTCTTATTCTCAGTAATAATTAAAATTTTGTCGTACTTGGGGATAATAATTAAAGCTTAACCTTACTGAGAGTTACTTGAACTATAGTCTTCCTGAAATCAAACAAATAAAAAACCAACAGCTGTAATTTACAATATTATGTACATAAGGATTAAATTAAATGCAGAATAAATTTTATCTAGTTATCTCAGTTATTTCTTAATATGACATTTACAACTTTACGATACCCTCTTGTAAATTTCAAGAACATTTTAATCTTAATTTCATTTAAAAGAAACTCTTTTTTTTTAAAAAAAATTAATTAATGTATTTTTATTTCTTAAAATATCAATTGCATTTATATGAATAATCACTTTACATGCGTTTTTCCCATAATTTCGATTCTGATGTTAGAACTAATATGTATCAATAGGCATATTTTTTAGCTCCTAGGCTCATTTTCTTATATTTATATGCTTAAATATATATTACATCTACAATGAGATGCTTGAAATTTAGAATCATTATAACATTTTTCAATTGCATTTTGAATCTAATTTTCACGAAAGTATAATATATTAATTATCGATATAACTTTATATATAAAATGTATATAATATTTTATTCAAAAAGCCTTGAATTATATTTAAACTCTTACCACATCAGAACAGTCTAACAGTTAGTTCTAACATCAGAAATATTAGTTATAATTTACTTGAACTGAAATTTATTAACTATTATAATAATATATACCTGTTATTTGTATCATACTCATCTGAAAAGGTTAAGAGTTAGTTAAGTTCAAACTAGTTTTCAATACTGTGCTATGATTCTGAAGTATATTCACGCTACTTTCATTTCTTATCAACATGTATTTGAATATCTTTATAATTCATTGTGTTATGAACTTAGAGAATCTTTCAACTCTGTCTATAAGTTAATTTAGATTACACTATATTCCCATTATCCTAACGAAGATAAGGAATAAACTATGTCTGGATTTCTAATTTGAATAATTTGGATATATTTAGCAGACCGAAACACCAGTCTCTAAATAATTTCTAAGTTAAAGTATCAATCAGTGCATTTAAAAGTGTAAGTATTTTTTAAAAATAATCCATGGAAGCACTTTAATAACAAATTTGTCCAATTAGTTATGGAAAGAGATATTAGTGTTTAGGTAATTAAACCACTTTAAAACTTCCTTGCCATTTTTATTTCTCACAACACAAAAATCCGCAAGGGGAAGAAAGTGAAAACTCAGAATTGAGCGTAACTAAATGATGTTTATAATACTGTAAGACCAAGGAATCTGAAAGGGGATCTTAAAAATTGAAATATCAAATAAGTAAGCCTTGTTGTCAACTGTGCAGGGATTTGTACTATTTTAAGTGTTTATTTATTTTCTTTGGGTTTCCTTGATCAAATTTCCGGGGAAAAAATGTATGTGTGTGGGCAGAGATTAAATAACTCAATAAATACTTATTTTTTTTCTTCCGTTTAAAATAGAATATTTGCTATTTTTATCTCGATCATAAGACTTTTTAATGCTTCAATACACTAATTCCCCTATTTAAGAAAAAAAAGAATTAGGTTATTTCATCATAGTTCGGCATTATGCTAAATAAAAAATTTAATATGATGATTTAGAAAGAAAAGATTATTACTATAATTAAGAACGGAAGAGAATTTGAATGAACTATTATTTGTTTTTCATTATTGATTATGACACAATACACACAGGTTTTTTTATATATATTATGCACATGTTAGTAATATACTAGTCGATTTTTTTTTTATTTTATTCAGCTAAACAAATACTTATCTAAGAAATCATTCAAAATAAGTAGTTTCATATATAACAACTCTTTTTCTTTCATTAATTTCCGTGTAATATTTATTATGAGGAAGAGAAAATTATATATGTAAAATAAAAGAACAATTACATGTATACTTAATTTAAATTTATGATATGTTTAACTTAATTTTTGATAACTGTTGTAAATGTAAAATGTTATTGAAAAATTTTTCTTTGCGAAAAAGAAAGTTCAAATAAAAATTTTCAAATGTTTACAAATAAACAATAACATTCGTAAGTGTTTTTGCAGTAAGCCTAGCATTTCTATAAAACTATTATCAATAAAGTGATTCGGAAATAAATTGGACTTTTTGAATTCCACTGCCCCTTCCTTCCTCTACCATTTGTTATTCACAGCCATGAAAGAAAAGACACACAAAGCTATAAAAGGACTATCAATATTTGTAAAGGAACTATCTACTCAAAGCCATCATTTTTAAGCCTCATTTTTGTTTTCAAATCACAAAGGTGACAGAATCTTTGCTTAAATAAACAAAGAACCTATTATAGTTGTATTTCTTCTCAAATGCAAATAGTCCTTACGTACTATTATGTGCTCACCATATCAACATTAGATCCTTGGAGGCAATTTTTCATCGCGTCTTTTACACTTGAAAGCAGAGAGTGACGAGCCAGAAGTCCTAATACAGTTCAAAAAAGGCTCTGTCGTTTTGACTCGATTTGGTTTCTCTTTCTTTTATTTAGTTTTCGAGGCGGTAAAGTGCAGTAGAATAAGTGGTATTTTGTTTGGACTCGCATTCTCTCATTTTATGAATGCCACGGCAAAGCGTGACATGAAAGGTAAAAATGGGATCACGTGAAGAATTTCAAGAATGTCAGAATACTCTTGCTTTTTCTCGCGATAGTTGAAAGTAAAATAAACGCAATAAAATGTTTCGCACTTCTCTTTTAAATGGATAAACTTTTATTCCTTTTAGCTTTTTGGTATTTGATTGCGTTTGTTGTTTATTTCAACACATTTTTATAATTGTTTGCCTTATAAACTTTGTCTTTTCCAATTGCTGGTTCATTCCTTCCTTAATCGTATTATATCATTACTTTATAAATGTCAAATGCACTTTATGTGCTTGATAAAATGTTTAATGAATCGTAATATCTCCTCCGCTGCTTATATACGAGTATCTAAAGTAAAGCAAAATATAGGGTTATTCAGACTAACATTTCTTAGAGGGATTTGAACTTTTAATAGTTAACTTTCCATCCATTTGAGGGCGTATTGAAAAAAAATCACTTTTATTATATTTTAGCAACTCATGTTTATTGCCCTACCCAGTGATTTATGTTGAATTAATAGCTGTCAACCATGTGGATATGAGTCTTAAATGAAATTTTAAATGGCCAGAACTAAAAGGCCAATTGAGTAAATATTTTTAACGTCGCAATGAAATAACTTAGAATTTCGAATAAATCTAGTAAGCGATGACAATATGTGATGCATTTTTTCACAAAGTAAGAGTAAAAAAGCATTGAAAAAGGTTTATTGCTTAAATCTGTTATAAAACAGCTTATATACCCTTATATGTACGAGACTTTTAGTTTAGTTTTTATTAACGTCGCAATAGAAGCAACACGAGGACTATTGGTGACAGACCTCGTAATTTTGAACCACGGTCAAGTGAAGAGGACGACACCTGAGCTGGCACCCCCCTCTCCTAACATCCACACCACGCCAACGGGAGGACTAAAGGCCCCGAACAGATTTAACGTGCATCAGCCCCGGCTACACAGCGGGTCTTTGGCGGCCAAGGATCAAACCCGCGACTGAACAAAAACCGCCGGCCGCTAGTCCACGACCTTGACCACTATGCTACCGCGGTCCTATATCAACGAGACATAAAGGTCATTCAAGATAAAAAATTAATAATAATAATTAACGCTCCCATTGGTGATTAAAATATAGTAAAATATTGATTCTGCAACACGCTATTTCTGAATTAGTAATATATATACAAGGTAAAACAATTATGTCATACAGATTTACTTATTATAATCTTCTATATACACCCATCTTCTATCCTTACATGGTTTAAGTGAATCTTCCTTTTTTCGAACAGTACTGAAAGTTATCTTCTATCATCTTCTTCAGGACAAGTGTCACTTTCACTTTCATTCTGTTTGATTTCAGGAATTATGTAACTCAAATAATTCGCAGTAAGGTTACTTAGAATAAGAAAGATATTATAATTATTGCAGAAGGTGCTAAGATATAATTATTACTGAGAATAAGAAAGTTATATAAATACTAAAATTTTACTATCTACTTAGTTATTAAAGTCATATAAATACTAAATAATTAAAGTTATATAAATACTATCTTTTCTAAGTTTTGGCTCATTTTGTATGGCATTCAAAGTGTCAGTATAAACATTTTTGCGAGGTTCCTGTTGTTCAAACGTGAGAATTTTAGGCACCATTTTAGCCCACGCCTTTGCATGTTAAAATTGTTGTGCAAAATTTGCCGTAAGGATTCTTTGCCAATTTCTACAGTCTCGGCAATCGTATGAATACTTAGTCGACTTTCAGATCTAACCTGTTTACCGAATTTTTCGATATTGTCTACCGTTTTTAACGTAGAAGGGCGATCCGGGTGGGAATCATCTTCAACTTCTTCTCGGCTATCTTGAAATCGCTTAAATTACTCGAATGCGCATGCATGCATTAAAGATTCATTGTCATACACTTCTTTTAATAAATTATGTCAGTAGTGGTTTTCCGAAAGTGCATCTGAAATTTCACAACAATTCGTTGCTCTACTGTTTTACTTATTTTTCCTGAGAAATAAAAATAACTCTAATGTGAATGAAGGGTGTGGCTATACGGATATCTTTACAGAAGCCAGATGCTTTGCATTTGAAAGAGAGTGTTTCGCGGTTAACAGTGTTCAGTTGCAACAGCAATTATTGTTTCAGGATAGAATTGACGATTATTGAGGTTACGGTAATAAGCAACGTATCTGTGTAATGTGCGCGGAAGTATTTTGGATTAGGTAAATAATTGGAAGTATAGTGAATTAGGTAAAATTAGGATTCAAAGCTATCTGAGTATTTGCAGAAGGTGCTCACTTCGGATTTCTTGATATTATAGAACTTGATAGTACTCACAGGTAAGGAAAGTAAGCTGTTTGAGAACATTATCCCCATTAGAGGACGAATAAAAACTATAACTTGAGATAAGAGGATTAATTTAAGTCGAAATTTGGATCTCATAATTAGAATAACATTTAAAATGACAGTTGGGATTGGAAATCGAATGTCGTTGTAACTGTATTAGAGAATTCTTACGATTTAGTTTTAAGTGTTATGTTCATGAAAAGAAATTTTGTTATGTTTTCAAATTTTACATCGGTATAAAGAGCATAATATTGGAAAATGTATGTTAAAAATAGTCGCTGCTGATATAATTCAGAAGTAAGTGTGTTTTCTTAAATCAATATTTCAGAATTAAAACTGTTCTTAATTTTTTTTCTCCTTTTGAACCTCATTTGGTTGCCTTCCTGTTAAATGCCATAAATAGAATGGATCCCCAAACATTTACCACTTAGGTTTCGTAAACTTTTTTAAAAATATTTTCATCTCAAAAATATATTTCAACAAAAGTGATGAAATTAAATCATTAAGACTACTTTGCCAAAATTAAAAAGTATGTAATACACGTTCCAAATAAATCTATATATTATATTGCTTTGATACACAAATGATTTGTTGTTGTTACTATTATTATTGATCTGAAGTACGATTAATTGCTTACCTCAGATCAATAATAATTCACACAAGTTCATAAAATTAAAACATATTTGAAAATCGAGATTTTATGTAATTTTAAGCAAAAATAGATAAATGAGATATAATTTCTGAAAAACTGAAAGCAAATTTTTTTACCGTTTTCACAAGAACTAAATTAAAAATAAAAAGCATTAAATTAATTCAAAGATATTTTACAGAAATTTTATACAAATATAAGTCAATACGAAATTAACACACACAGCTCATAATTAGCATATTTGATATTATAAACTGCTTCTTTATGATAAATATTTTGTAACTTTTAAGTCAAGCCTACTGAAAGCTTTTTAATACCAAAGAGTTATTCTGAATACCGTGTAAGCTGGACTAATAGAAAGTACTCTCGAAAGAATTTGGTTTCTCTAAAATTATATATGAGCTCTGTATCATTACTTTAATAACAACTATGATAAAATCAAGAATCATTAATTAAACTTGTAAAGTGAATTATAGAAACAATTTCTGGCAATTCTTTTTAAAATGGATGTATTATGAATGTTTATGAGGTTTGAAATTCTTTTTTAAGTTAACTTATGGAAGTAAATTAATTCACATGGAAGGAAATTTAAAAGTACATGATAATAGAAAAAAAAATACTTTAAGCAAAATTATGGAAAAAAATCCATTAAGAAAAAATGCATTTATATTCAGAATAAATTTATTAAATAATTAGAAAGTTTTATTTCTCAGTTTATTAACTCTAATTTAACTAATTAATTCTTATGTAATTACGTTCTCCATTTCAATGCAAAAACTGAACACTAATTCATGAAAAGTCAAATTAAAATATTTCGCTCATCATAATAATTGTGATAAAATTTGTTGAAAATTACATGAAATGCTGCTGTACTTTCATGTTAATGATTAATTCAATTTGAACATCTGTCATTTTTTTCTGACACCGTAACATATCTGAGGAAAAATTATGTAAGTATTTGTAAAAATTTTAGTTTTGATATGCATTAATATGGTATACCAGTGAAATTTGTTTCATGGAATATGTATTTTTTTGATATATTCAAATATTTTTGAAATGTTTCCAGCAAGCGTTTTAAATTTATTCTTTTAAAATAAGTTTTTTTTTTCACATTCATAGCTTTTTGGAAAGATATATTTCTTCTCTTTTTCTCTAGTTCTATGTCTCTTTTAAGAAATAGAATCATTGAAATAAGAGATTTATTTGCTTTTTTTTTTTTTTTTTTTTTTTTTTTGCATTTCAAGGCACAATGAAAAAAATATATATAATCTTTCGAAGTACTCTTAGTTCCAAATATAAGTTCCAATTCCACTATCACTAATCTGTTTTGAACTGCGACCAACTAATCTGTCCAAAGCTTTCCGTTGAATGCTTCTTTTTTCCAATCAGTTTTATTTGTTGTAAACTTAGAATAAAGATTGGAATCTTAATCTTTAACACTCGTTGGGACGTGCAAGTGACAGATACATTCGTATCTATAAGTCTGGAACACGAAAAGAGATTATTTCGGCCCACGTGCTGCATATTTCACAGACGGCTTACACTCCAAATAGAAATGAGACTTTTAATCTGCTGAAAGTTTGCAGTTAAATGCGCGAACTGTTTTTAATCTTCATGTCACTTCTTTTTGGTTGAGTAATAAACATTGAATCTTAATCTTTAATACTCCATGTGTATATTTATTTAATTCTTATAAGTTTGATTCTGGAAAAAGCAATTTCTTTGATCTAAATCACGTATCGCGTATTAGTATCTTCCCGTGAGGCATAAGAATTTGGATAACTTTTGTATCTAATATTTTTTTTTGAAATACCTTAAGAATGTGAGAACAATGCACTGTCCTCAATACTAGAGCCACAACAAAGTTATTATGACCTCTCTAAATGAAATTTATTAGCTGTTTATTATGATTCTAACGTGTGTACACTTTTAAAGTCCATAAATATTACAATGAAAAGTTTATGAGAAAAAAAAATTTAAAGTACAAGTGCACAAAAATAAATTTAATGCAAAAAGATCAATAGGATATTATAAAAGGCTTGTGAAATTCAACTATCAGTGCAGACTTCTATTTTTTTTTATCTCACTATAATGCTTGAAATTCATTGATATTAGAATATGGAATATTTAAAAATTTTATAAAGAGCAACTTAAACAACAATTATTTTTTATGTGGTAATCAATGTCACTTCTGTGTTTGAAAAATAAATCTAAAGGGTAATTAAATAATGTATCTAATTAATATATCATTGCTAGAACGTATGTAGCAAAACTGGAATGTGTGTGTGTGCGTACGAGCTTACAAGATGATGCGTGAGTAAACATGCGTGCGTGCATGTGCGTGTGGGTATTTGAGGAATCCGAATTATCACCTTCTCAAATAAGTTATTTTTAACACCAACTCAAAGTAACACCAATCTAGGGTTCTCTAGTTAAAACTACTGCTTTCACTCTGAAATCCCTCTAAGTCACTTGATTTCCCCGTTTTTACCCAGTATAAAAACATGTGACTAGGTCGCCTCTCTCTTTTCGCTTTGCTTCTTGCCATCTAGTTCATATTGTACCAACTTCTCTTCGTCTAATGCACTGTCAAGTTTCACATATGTCAATTTGTTAAGCCGTATTACTAGGAACTTCAATAAGCCGATTTAAAGTTACAAGATGGCTGACTATGAATTCCTTCGTAATTTAATCATCGAGGCTTTGAAGAGATTCTTCATTAAAATGTGAATCTACTGTTTCTAACACTATCGAAGCCCCATATCTGCATTTCTTATAGTTTTAACTGAAATTCAAGTTCAAATGTAATTTTTTTTATCAAAATCGACAAAAGAATATCAAAATCTAATATAAAATTATCCAAAAGTGTTGGTAAAATGACAAGCAACACTGTCAACATCGTGAAAAGGAAGTTTTTAGAAATTTATATAAAGGGTTATCCTGTTGATGAAGGTTTTGTTTTTAGTTTGCTTATTCCAGTTAACATTTTTTATTTATTTGATTATTTAATAACGTTGCAATGAAAAGCAACATGAGGGCTACTGGCAACAGACCTAGCAATTCTGTAACCTTAGTTAATTGATAACATTAAATCTGTGGAGATTCAAAATCCTCTCCATCGGTAAGGCGTAGATGTTAGAGAGAGGGTAGTGCCCGCTGAAGTGTCTTCCTCGTCACTTGACCACGTTTCAAAATTACGAGGTCCGTAGCCAGTAACATTATTTGCTATTGATGACGGTTTGCTATTGCTATTTGATATTTGCAATATTGTGTTGTTCCCGAAAAATGTCCCTGGCAACTCCTTATTTTAATTTATATTGGTAAAAAAAAACTATTCAGAAATGTAAAAATGTAATTTTAAAGATCCATTTGACAATTATGATACGACTGATGTACAAGAATTCCGCTTTATTCATGTTTACACCCTCCTCATCTGATGCACGAAAAAAATTTGTTAATATTGTTTCAGAGGTTTGGTTTTAAATTTGTCGTCAATGGGAATCGCACTTCAATTTTTAAATTTAAATGACCAATCTGCCATTCTATTTTCAAATAAGACTTACGCACCCAAATATTTAGATTTTACGTGGTTCACGCATCATTCTAAGTTAAAATTATTAGTTTCTGATTCATTGCATTTTCAGTTTGTGTGTGTGTGGATTATGACTCCATTTTTACAAAGCGTCAAATGAATCTAAATAACTTTTTATGTCAATTTTTACAGATAATTTCTTCGTTGATGTAACAGGAATATTGATATTGTCACATACAATTCTCATACAGGAAACAATAACAAAAGAAGTTATTTTTAAAATGTATTAATTTATTAAGCTCTAACTTTTTATGATACTAAACACAAATATACCGAACCTCAATCTATGTTAAATTTACTAAGCATACACTATTACATAAACTCAAATTACACTTACTATTTATATTCATAAATTACGGCAAAATCTCTTGTAACTTTGTGCACACAACTTCATTTACATTAAGTTTGTACCTACAACACTACAGCTCTAGTATTTGTCTCCTGTTTGTAAACATTATGCCTAAATTAACAGTTCTCCGTTTAAATTTGATGTAACATTGATTTCATTGCAATATCTGACTAAATCTGTAAGTTTAAGAAGAAAAAAAAAATGTCACCTGTTTTAGTCCATTGAAAATTCATGTTTATAGAGAGGAATCTCAATCTGGGACATATGTTTCTTATATTAAAAGTGGGATTAATTTTAAATGTTTTGAATTAGTTTTGAATTTTTAAATTTTAAGTTATCAATTTTCCATCTCTTTTTCAGAAATGTACAATCGGAAAGCACCTCCAGGAATATATTCATGGATTGCGATGCATCCAAGTCATCATTTTCTAATTTTGTCGTTTTTAAAGCCAAACTAACATGAAACAGTAATCCAAATTTTCACCTTCAACCTACTCTTGCATTCACTCTCTTTTACTCTCACAGTTGCATAATTTCAAGATTAGTATTTGGATTACAATGTCTGGTTTCTGTATCATAACACAATGCTTTCAAAAAACTGATAAGGCTTACCGTTATGTTTAGAACCAGAATAAGTTTAATCCATTTGTAGATCAACTCACGTAAATTGAACGACTGTATGGACATTTTTAGCTAGACTGAATAACAGCAGACACTACCTTGACAATCCTGTCACGACTTCATAAGGCATTTGGTGAGGAGAGGACACAATCAGGAGAGGCAGTAAAATCTCCTGGCTACCTCGATCACCTGATCTCCTTCTGTGATTCTTACCTGTGAGATGAATTTTAAATCTGAAATTTACTCAAGTAATCCCCACACCTTAGAAGAGCTACAGAAGAATATTGAAAATGCTATTTCTGCTCTCCCCGAAGCAGAATTGCTACGTGTATCTCACAGTTTGATAAATCGAGTATAAGGCTGGTTAGATGTCAATGTTACCAGACCACTCAGACGTCAGATGTCAGACCACTCAGATGTCAATGGAGGCCCTTTCCAATGTTTTCTGAGAGGAGTAGTTCTCCTGTTCAATAATAAGGGTCATTTCTGTATCAGTCTTATAATTATTTTTCGGGCCAGTTTTATTTTGCCCACCCCACCCCGAAAAGCTAAAATGATATCTTAATAATGTTATTTCTAGTTTGTTTTATTTTCAGAGAAATTCAATTTTTTAAAATTTTCTTCGTTGATTTTTTTGTTTCTTCATTAGGTTTCATCATAATTATTTTTATTGTGCTTTATCATAATTAATTTATATAGTTTCTTCCTGAAATCTTTAGTTTTATGAGCAATATTTAACTGTGGTTTTAAGTTATTTATAAGTTGGTTATAGTATTACACACTTATTATTTCAACTTTTTCATTTTAACTACGAGGGTTGCTCAATAAGTCCTTTAAAATTCTTAGGGATGGTGCTCGTAGCATCAAAATTTTTTTTGTTTTTAGTGAGCATCATGATTCTCTAGACAGCTGTCTGAGTCTAAATTACTCGTATTTATGATCATGACACCTTTCGCACTTCAAAAATTCTTCTTCATAACTTTTCCAGCCAATGAGACAGTCTTCGTCTTTCTTGGAAAATATTCACAGGAAGTAACACATAGTTTTGAATTTTCCTTGATTTCTGGTGTATAATGATGAATCCAGGTCTCACCGATGGTGACCACTCAACGCAGTAGCAATCAAATTTAGATTTGTCAGGAAATGTCTACCGAGCTATTTTATGTAAAATGGCAGAAAGAGAACCACACTTGGTTTCTAATTATAATGAAATCATATTGCTGTCTTTAGTAAGAGCTCATAATGTTTTGTATCAAAAAGTTTAAAGATATATTTAGAGCGTTTTATACTGGATAATAATTGACATTTTGATGAAGATTAGGTAGGGAAGAAATTATAAGAATATCAGAAATATGTTGATGCTTATCAAAGCAAATTAGAGTAATTTTCTTTATTTTCACAAGTGTAGAATATTTTGGTATGCTACTCAGAAAACTGATTTTTAACATAACTCTGTTATCATATATTTGATTCCTTACTCATTAAGGTTGTAACGCCTGCCCGTTCCGAGCTACCTCTTGTGCCATAGCTAAACTCAATTATTAAACACTAAGACTCAATTAGTCAATCAAAGAGACACTAGAACAATAATTACGGAATTTATTAACTTCTAGTTAATATAACAATTATTAATGCTCTCCCGGAGAAGGATTTTACTACCTTAACTCAACCCACCAATAATAATCTAACAGACTCTTACCACTAAGCCTTCCTCGACTGCAACTCAGACTCTGGAACAATTGTTGAACACTGGAATAACTAAATCTCTGGAATTACTCAACTTTTAATCCAACCACCTACTTCAACCCCTCTTTCAACTCCTCCTTCAACCTCTCTATCGCGGTTTATATAGTTAGTTTATATATTTCCTAACTCTCCCGCTTCACTTCATTTCTACCTGCTTTCTAACTACATATTCAAGCTTCATTTTTGGTTGGGCAAAGGTTGTTTAGCAAAAGCAATCAATCTTAATTTAAAGTTCCCAAGGTTAGTGAAGAGAAACCGCGAATAGCCCAATGTCACAAGGTGCCGATAAAAATGAAGTTAACTATCCAAATTTGGAATTTCATTTATTTGATTCAACTTCTGTGTTCTGGTTTAAAAAGTACCATTGTTGGAGGACGAATAGTATTTCCAAGGCGAGTTGATATTACCATTGTATTCTGACATCTATTAAAGGATGCCAAAACAAATTTGGCACTTATTTAGTAGTTAGCTTTGATTTTGATATCATTTGCTGACGAATGAAAATTCAATTTCTGTCAATCATATTTTTATCGTCATTTTGTGGCCATTTGGTATCTGAGTGGTCATGATTGCGAATTCACAACCAACGTTGTTTTCTTCAAGTCATGGGTTAGAGTTCTAATTCCTCTAAAGATTCATTATATTTACCGTAAAGACTCTCTGTAAAGTGGGGCTGATGCACGTTAAATGTGTCGAGGCTCCAAGTTCTGTTGACGTAATGTATAAGTTTGGTGACCTCTCAGATGTCGTTCTTATCACTGGATCGAGGTTCAAAATTATGGGATCCAATGCCAATAGCCCTTGGGTTGCTTCTTAGTGCATCATTAAAAACAATCCATTAATCAATCATTCTTCGTCATTTTGTGCAGTCACCATCAATGAGACATGGATTCTTTATGCTACACTGAAAACCAAATAACAATCAAAGCAAAGATTTTTTTTCGGGTGAATCTGTTCTTAAGAAGGCGAACATTGACCAATCAAAGTTATTGCAACAATTGTTTTGGATGTGAAGGATTTCTTAGACAAAATCATAAAAATCAGTGAATGATACTACAGTAAGTACCACCATACCCATATCCCATTCACGAAATTCCAATTCTTGTGTCAAACAAGGGTACATTAGAAACCCCGATCTCGTAAATCTGTTTCAAATAACAATATAAATTGTATTCTAGTTAAATTTCATAAATGTCTTCAAGAGGAAAAGTATTGCATAAATTACTATTTGTGTCATTTGACCCTAAACCACACACACAATTAATTGCATGGTATGTTGCTCATATAGTTTATTCTAGGCATACTTAACGCTTATAAGTAAAATTTATCTTGTTTTTTTTTAAATATTAAACATTAAGTTATGCTTTTTTTTAAGGGGGGGATCTATTTTTCCAACAATTCAGCCTTACTAAATTTTTAGCAACTCTCTTAAAGATACGTACGTATAATATCAAAACTATCTTCGTTTAAGTATTATTTTCCTTATTATATTCTAAACGGATCACTGATTTGTTAGAAGCTGCCAACATAATTCATCAAAGTTACATAATCCCTGTTTCTTTAGCAAAACTAATGATAAAATGTAGTTTTATAATCGTGGGATCATTTACTGTTTAACAATTACCACACGACTTTGGTAAATTAATTAAATTTATTGACGAGATGATTATTCCAGTTTACAGAGCAATATTTGGAAATGGGTATTCAAGCTTCCCATCTAACAAAACGTCACGCTCAACACTTTCCGTACCAGCCGCGTCTTTTTTGTTCCTGCTTCGTAGGTCATCTCGCCTGACCCCTCTTTTGTTTTGTTTTTCTTTTTCCACCCCCACACTGTAAGGGATCTTTTTCTCTCCTTCCTGCGGGTTTCGTCTGAAACGCATGCCCTTTCTTTTTTAACGTACTCTGTATGGGGGAAAGGAGGTCTCTCTGCAGCAACTTTCTTGGCTTTTTTTCTGATGGGGAATCTAGTAAGGAGTCATTACTCCCACAACCTCGGCCGTCCTGCAAATCTTCACACACTAGATGAGTGGGGGTCTCTGAATTGGAATAAAAAGAAGAAAGAAAGAAACGAAACTTAAAAAATTGAAAAACAAAAAGAAGAAATAGTGAGGAGGGAAAAAAAGGTTTTAAAGGAGAGCTTATTTATCATCTAACTTTCCATGGCTACAAATTCTCCGCTGACATTAATGTAAAAACTGGATCATGTTCTAACTAGCAATAACTCTTCAGCATTTTTAATTTTGAATTATTATTAATACAATGCAGAAAATTGTAATGATATTCACATCTTTTTTCAGTAACATGTATTTCTTTTCCTGTTAAAGATATTCTTAACTAATAATATAACATTAAACAGATAACACAGATATAACATTGTTCCAATCGTAAATTTGCAATACTATTTGTTCAAAACACAAATTTTTGCATAAGAAGAGTAATGATCAAGCAATATTTCCAAATGAAAAGAATCTTTTGTGTGACGTTACCTCTTCACCACCAGTCCTTATTAATTTTACACTATCTGATTTTAAATCTGGGGATCTGATTTGTTCATATGCACTCGATTCAATTAAACTTACGTCACTTCTACTACAACTATTGTATTTAGCTTTTACCTCAACTTTCAACACTTTTGTGTATTTTACTAAAAGGATTTCCTGAGTTGTAAATAGGTTTAAATCCTAATTATGTCTGTTAAGAGGTGGTTTCTTGAAATAACGACTCACATTTCTATATTTTAAGCCGTTACCCTTATTTGGTTAATTTTCACTGCCGTATTCGTGATCTTTACAATTATAGCAAGAAATACTACTTCTAAAATTTGATTCGTTATGTCTCGGATTAAATTTATTTTCATGAGGGTTTTATACTTTGTTTTGAAACCTCTAATATTGAATTCTCCCTGCTTAATATTAACCATATCTTCGAGTATATTATAATTTCAGTTACTAACTTTCCCTTTTTCATAAATTTTAAGTTTTTTCTCTAAGTTCTCTAATGTTTTTAGATCCGTACAAAATACTTTTGATGACGACCAAGTCGGGAATACCCTGAAAATTCTGAAGTAAATTAAGGTCCAATCCTCAATATTACCGGGATTGGCTATTTTTTTCATAACAAAAGTATTCCAGAATCGATTCCTTTTCAAGTGAGTTTCATTTAGTTAACATTTAGTAACAAGGTTACAAACTGGCTTTAGTAGAAATAAAGATGTCTCTCTCATGGCAGAAATCGAACTTAATAGTACATTCACGTATTCAGACATTTGGTTCCATAAAATATACTTCATTTAAAGTTCAATGTCTCTTTTTTATACATATATCATTGGTGAATGTTCGGAAGACCTGACTTGACAGTATAAACATGAGGAAACGTTATTCTTTTGCAATTCTTATAATTTTGACTCTTACTACATATAAAAAAGTACATAAAAAACAGCATTTTTTCAACTAAAATTCGGTGAATTATAAAACTCTCGTCAATTACCATTCATGCTGAACAAAATGAAATGTCAAAGCTTATTTCTGCCCAGTCAACACCGGAAATCATATGCTGCTCTAAATGAAAATTGATGCTTTCGCTTTAGCGATGAAGTGTCACGACACGTAATAAATATATAACTCGGTCAACGGCTGTTTTTAAATATTTTTCTACAACTTAAAAAAGAACCCATTAGTGTTCTTGCGGTAATCATCATAAAATAAAACCACTGTTATAAAAAAAATTCACTGAATAAACTTCTAAAGCACAAACCGTACTTCAAAATGTTAATGTGGAACATTTTTATACGATATAATGCACAAGAGGAAAAAATGCATTTTTTTTTTCTTAAACTTAAATAAAGATAGCTTTGAAGTTTGTGAGCTATTTTGATTTTGAACGAAAGTAACTTTTAAATTACCAGTAATTTTTCGGCACTTTCTTTTTTATGAAACAAAAAAAATTAACATACTTTATGGTGTTCTTAAACTGTGGATGGGTCCCCCATTCCATCTCATTAAATCTAAGAGCACCCTTGCGTAGAATCAACTTCCTGAAGGGAACTATTCCGGTCACTTGAGAAATCACTCAATTAGCATACAACAGAAGGAGTCTTCGATCTAATTTCGAGCTAGGCTCTTTTATGTTTCTGCAAGACACGTATGCTGTGTTATTCCACTGGTTAACAAGAGCATCGAACGCTGCTTATTTTATTTTTATTTCATTTCGCTCGTAGTGCCTGTAACACTAATTTATTTCTGTACTTTATCATTATCATTTTCCTCAATCCTTATGAGATCATTTTCGAATACTATTTGATGATAAAATTTATATGAAATAACATATATTTGTGCTTACAGACAATTGAATTCATTTAAATTAAGAAATGTCAGCAATTAAAAGAGTCAATATAAGGGAAGAATTACAAAAATAAATACTATCTTTTAAAGTAGAACAGCAGTTCCCTTTTTACTGACTGATACACTCATATTTCTTTTTTAATTAATTAATCTATAGATTACACGCTACATTTAGATATATCACTATATACAATTAGATGTATCAATTTCAAGATATTAAGCTTACAGTGACTAATTCAAAAGAGTTAATGAAAATGATTAAAATGCTAATGTGAAAAATATAACAATGGTGTTGTTCACAATAGGTGAATATTAATAATATTATGATAAATAATGGGCGCCAATGATAAAGCAGTTTCTAAAGTTGTTTGGTGCATAATTTTGAACACTTAAAATCTTCAAAATGCTTTTCTTAAATAAAATGTGTGTGTGTAATGTTTAACGAAGAAAACCTTAAATAGATAGTGATAGTACATCTTGCTATCATTATAAGAATCATGAAATCCTTACAATTGAGTTATCCTAAAAACTAAAATTTCTAGGACAGCTGCATTGAAATAATATTTCGGATTCAAACATTACTAGAATTTTTATTTTTGAATTTGCTTATTCTGAGACAGTATCATGGTTTCTCTCTTGAAGAAAATTACACATCCACAATAACATAAATGGAAAAGAAAATCATCACAAGCGTATTTGAACTATATTCAAAAGTACTTGAAAAGAAGAGGCTAGATTAAAATCACAATGATAAGCATCACTTAAATGTCCACTGGAATCTTACAATTTTGATATAAGTGCTTAACAGAAAGTAATAATGATTTAGACGCCTATTGTTATGAAAATATTATGCTGAAATAGCCAAAATTCATACTATGTTTATATATATATATATATATATATATATATATATATATACAACAGGATCAACAGGATACTGTAAAGTATTAAATATTAAAATAGTAACCGAGTTAGAAATTTAATTTTTATTTATTATTTTTAAAAGTTCTCAACACACACAAACTGTCAGCTCAGGATCAATTGTTATACATTTCTTCCAACATTTCTTGACTTTTTGATGACCGTCACTGTAGAACTCAGCGAACTCCCTAATGAGTATTACTTCAGTCTACCTCTTCCTAAAATTAACAAAATAAAATCAACTTTAAAAATTATAATTTACAACTTTACTAACGAATGAAGATATTTTAATATGTAGAGTAAGTTTTATCCCGATATCTGTGTTATTTCATAGTAATAATTAAAACTATTTAAAATATCTTTAGACTTAAAAAAAATATGTCTAGAAGTATTTTATACAAATCGCTATTTCAGGAACTAATGAGTCATATGCTAAAAGTATTTTAAGCTAGAATAAATGTGAAACAAATAGCTAAAATATGTCTTTCATTTTATTAATCAGTAGAGATGTAAGCTTTATGCTTATTACATTGTTTAACGCTAACGATATTGTTAATAAAAGAATATGTGTAGTATTTTGGTTTAAATTTAAATACGTGTCTATAAGAACTGTTTTTTTTCAAATGTTCAGCTCAATTTTATAGCTTAAATTTTTGTTCCATTTCCAATATAATTTAGTTTGCATTTAAAAGTAATTAAATTTATGAGAAATTTCAGTTTTTTAAAAAGTTTCTTTACAAAACCACAGTTATATTACGTAAAATTTATTGGACTCAAAGAATCACCAGAAAACAGCTAGTACTTTTATAGCTTTTACAGAAATAATTATACTATCGTATTAGAATTCCTTACCGTTTAAATTTTTTCTGTGGAAAAATATAAAGACAAGTACCAAAGACATCTTCATTTTTAAATTTATTATGTACAATTTTTTTATGGTTTTGTTTTATTAGAATATATAACTTACGTGTGTGTGTGTGTGTGTGTGAGAGAGAGAGAGAGAGAGAGAGAGAGATTTTTTTCTTAAATAGCTATGTCTATATATTTTCAATTACTTGCAAAAAATAATTTTTTTAAAAAAACAAAGTTCAAATATGATTTTTGTCAAGTTGAAAATATAAATTTTAATTACAGTGCTTACGTAAGTGGAAAAATGTTTTGAAGAATATACAGATTTTATTAAATATATAATGAAATCCATGGAAGCATTATTTGATTTTTTAACATGTTTATTCTTATATGAACAGTGCTTCTTTTGTTGCGATATCTAGAGATTTTAATTACATGTTTTCTGCAAGTATTATTTTCAATGGAATCAGATATCATTCTTATGCACATTAATCAACACGAGGAGTTGACTTATCTTATGATAATGAAATTTTTGTTGTTAATTTTAAAACATGGATTTTATATCTTAAGATATTTCTAAATATTAGAAATTTTAAATTCTGTCTATTTTATCTGAAGCCTGATCAAAGAATTATGGCTTTCACTGATTTAATTTATTTAAACACCATGGCGTTTTAGCTACAAAATAATCTGTAATGTTGGATTATCCACTATTTTCTCTTAACTAACCTTGGACACACACACACACACACAACTAATAAATTCAACTTCATAAAATAAAACCTCCACCCAACCAAATGAAATGTGACCTATACAAATTGGATGATCTAAAGAAATGCAATGAACTGAATAGAAGAAACTTATATATAAGTAAAGTTAAATTGAATGTAGAAGTTTGGAGGTGGTGGGTAGAGGATAGCGATTAATAAGAAGTAGTCATAGTTTATATGGGTGAATTAGCTGACGAACTGTTTCAAAGAATCTTCTAGAATGAGAGGACGTTGATATACCGGCTAGAACCACCGGTTTTGTAATTAATCTCATTCAACTATTAGAAAGTTGTTAATATATAACTTTTATAATCATTTAGGAATAAATTTAAAGAGCGTTGATGGTTAGTAGACAAAGAGTGAGTATTGTCATAACTGAAGTAACTTAGTTAAACTAAAAAGTATAATAATCTGTTTCACCTTCTGTCGACTGTGATTATTTATGTACTTAGACTTTAACTTAGTGACTATTTAGCTATTAAACGAGGACCTTTGAGACGAATAATAGGGAGGCGTTACAAAGCTATTTGATACAGATGTTACAATTCCGGATTACATTTAAACTGTAACATTTGATCTTTAAGGGAAGCTGTTTTCGCCACTTTAGCGAACTGGTTTTCACCTTGTGGCGGAGGAAGTTGATTGACCTGAGGGCAGGTTCGTACTGCTCATATTTCGGCCCTGACAAATCTTGTCTAGTGGGTCTTTAGCAGCGAATTAGATAACCGAAATAGAAGGAAATTCCCTGCGGATAAATTATTAGACGCTTTTGTCTAAAATCGTTAGTAGTTGCGACTTACGAAAGAATCACCACACTCCATCTTGATATTGAAGAAATGATAAAGAATTTTCTAAACAATATTTATAAAATGTTGTTTTTCAGCCATTAACGCAATTTTATTGCAGCATAAGTTGTACTGAGTTTATGCTGTATTGTTTTGGAAACTTTCTATTCGACATCACCAGTAGTCTCTAGTTAAGATACCAGGTCTATCTGACTTATGCGACATAGCCGGTTATATCACTAATCGTGATTTTTTATGAATGGATGTTTTAGTTGGACGCACAGAGGCTAGTTTGCATTGGGGGTATATGCAACCAGTAAGTTCTAGACTGTGTTGACTTGTAGTGTTCAAATCCTGGGGGACCATTTCCACAGAGCATTTTTGCCTAATTTAGGGGATTATTCTTCACGCCTAGATGGAAGTAGGATTGATCTTAAGAGACGGGCCGATTCGAACTACACATCGTCTGTTCCTAAAAAAATAGCTCGTTGGATCTTCAGCAGCGCCCTAGAAAACCGAGTCGAAAATTCATTTCCTGTCGGGCTAGTTAATAAGCATTTTTATCTCCAGTCAGTGTTAGTTACAACTTACAGCCAAAGTTGGTACAAAAATAATTGTGGTTTTGTCATTTTAAAATTTGATGCTTATTTTAGAATAAGCTCTTATTTATCTATGTTCCAGCAAAATGCTATTTTTAAGAGCAAATTTTATTCATCTTAATTATGCTAATGTTTTTGTTGTCACAGTTTAAGCTTTTTTTTTCAGACTGTCAAAGTAATGATGAAAAGAAATTAAATTCGAGCAATTTAACTGTGCGTTCAAAATGTGATATTGAGCAGCAGAAATTGCTCGCAATATCAATCATTTAGCCAGGAGACCGTCAGCAAACGTACCTATTAACACTATTTTCAAATTTTTATACAGGATATCAAAGCTTTGATCGTTTGAAGGATCATAGACATCCTTCTGAAATTGTGGACAATGAATTGAAAGTCATTATAGAAGCGGACGCACACGTAACAACTCGAGATTTTCACAAGAACTAAATGTTGATCATTCAACAGTTGTTCGACCTCTATACCAACTAGAAAAATAAGAAACGCTGAACAAATGGGTGCTTCAAGAGCTGAAAAAAAACCGAAAATTCTGCCGATGCAATGCGATTCTTCTTCGCAACAAAAAGGATCCATTTCTCAATCGCATTGTGACAAGTGACGAGAAACGGATTCTATCCTCAGTGGCTGGACATAGATGACCACCAAAACACTTCCCTAAGCCGAAGCTGTCTCAGAAGAAGGAAATGGTTACTATCTAGTGGTCGCGGCAAGAGAAAATATTCATTACAATTTCTTGAACCCTAGTGGAACAATCACATCAGAGAAGTAATGCCAGAATACCGACAAAAAACATCAAAAGCATCAAAATTAATACTCAGCATTAATCAATCGAAAAAGACCATATCTTCTCCATAACGATTCCCGACCGCATTACTCACAAATGAACGTGCAGAAACAGAACGTACTAGGATACGAGAAACTCTACCTCAACCAGCTTACTCACTATACCTCTCTCCGACTCAACACCAATTTTTTAAGCACCTCAACAGCTTACGGCAAAAAAAGGTCTTCAACAATCAAGCAGAAGTCCAAAATACCTTCGAAGAATTCATTGGTTCTAGAACATTAGAATCCTATGCTGTTGAAATCAATAGACTTGCTTCTTGTTGGCAAAAATACATGTATTCTAATGACTCGTTAGATTAATAAACTTAATTCTATGCTGAAATATACTGTCTGAAAGCTTCTAGTTAAAAATCGCAATTTTTTTGTATTAAGATGATGCATCACGCAAGTTAAGGACTTAAATACTCAGTTGAATTTAAGGTAAAACAGCCTTCATTTTGTAAGACAGTCGAAAAATCAATCCTCTAAGTGGACCTGCCCCGTTTTTGCAATTAATTTGAAGAAAAGGAGATATTTTAACTAGTGATAACTTTAATATAAATGAAATTCAGTAATATTTTTCACTCATTTGATTCACTATATTGGAGATTTCATAACTTCTTCTCATTTTACAAAAATATGTAACATTTCTGTGACAAAATAATAGTTTGTTTCGCTTTTTCAATAATATTTGATTAAAGCCTATTTCACAATCGTCGTTGATAAATATAAAAAATGAATTAATGACAATGATCAAAGCAAAAAAAATTGCTTGATAGAGTACTCGAACTTCAGAAAATGCATTATCCACTATTGTTAAGTTTTCCATAAATGGAACAACAATGGCACAAAATGAGCAAAAGCATAAAATTTAAAGCAATATTGATAAATAGATGAGAAGCAAAAAAAAATGATAATATTTCTCATCTTTATTATCAATGAAGATAAGCACTTTTGAGTTAGTTTACTTTCACAAGTGATGAAAATAAAAAGGATCTTAATGATTTTGATGCATGTTGTATGTTGTAATAATATTTTCGTACTATTTCGATATATATATATATATATATATATATTTATATATAACAATACAATACTGCTGTTTGTGAAAATGCACACCATGTTAGAATCATCAGAATCAAATGAAATTTAATCAGAAACGACTGTAGCTGATACAAATAAAATGAAATTTTCAAACAAAAGAAACAAATTAAGCGTCCGAATTAGTATTGGTGCATCACATTCGCTGCAATAAGTGCTGCTATACGACGTGGCATGGAATCAAACAGATGTTGAATATCTGCTTGAGAAGAGAATTTATATTGCTTAAGTAACCAAATTCGTCTTAAACTGCAGGATGCGATCACGAGCGAGACGCCGACCAAACTTCCACACGTGTCAATAGACACATATCCGGTGAATAAGCAGGCCAGGAAAGTTGTATGCGGTGCTGAACAGAGTCTCGAACAGTCCGAACATGTGGCGTGCAGTGCATCCCTTGAAAGATAGCTCCAGGATGCCTGAAGGAAAGAACGACTTCGGCTGTAGCACTCACGGACGTACCAGCTGAGATTTCACCGTATCAAATTGATCGTCCATGATACGAAATCAACCAGACCATAACTCCGTGTTCACCACATGTCGTCAATACATCAGGAAGGCAGCGTGACCGGCAATGCCCAACACGAACACGGCCATCATGGGTCCACAAATTGCGATTCATCTGAAAGACAAGGTGACAATCAGTTTCCCTGTCTCTGTGCTCCGAGCCCACTGCCGACGCAGCCGTCGATGATTCGCCGTGAGGAATCCTGTATAAAGGGCGCACTTGCAATCCACGGCGCAGCAGCGCGACGAATTGACGAGCCACGTTGTACACCTGTAGCAGTGAGAAGTGCTGCCAGCTGCCTGGAGGAAGCTGTGCGATCTCACCGCCATGCGGGCAGTTCGATCATCGCGCTCTGACGTCACCTTCGTCGTCCAGCGCCTGTTCGAGCGTTCTGCGTCGGTCCATCAGCCCAAACACGTGTGGAACTGTTCCGCTGCATGCGAGCTTCAAGCGCGATAGAAAATCCTCCTTCTCGAAGGCCGATTATCCTCCTCGTTCAAACCTGAAGCGTTGGAATTTCTTATTCTTCCGTCGTGGAGGCATACCAGGTCTCACTAAACGTTTGCCGCTAACAAAATCATAGACTTTTTCAACGTCCCACTACAGCACTTTATTTATACAGCTTTCAGCATCAATTCAGAGGGCGCGCCGCGCACCGCGATGGCTCTGAAACTTATTGAATTTGCATATATCCTATAATGACATTTCAGAATTTCATTTGATTCTGAAGATTCCTTCATGATGTTGCATTTTCTACAAACAGCAGTTTATATACATATAACTATATATTTATATAACCATATATTTATATAACTATATAAAGAGTATATACATATACATATATAGCATATATAACATATATAACGATACCATATATAATATATATCTATATAACTATAGTATATATCTACATATACATATATATATATAACTATATATGAGAGCAGTTTACATATATATATATATAACTAGATATATAACTATATATAACTTGTTATATATATATAGCAGAAGAGTATATATATATATATATGCTAACTATATAGTTTTCCAACATATACTTTCTAAGAATATTATATGTTTGTAATTCATTTAAATTATTACAAAGAAAAGGTCTTAAATTAATTTTAAAATTCTGTTTTCATATAAAATATCTTATTATATCCCTTATCTCAAATTTACAAGGTGCTAATCAAAGAAATACTTGCCTAAAATGTTTTCAGGTAGACAGATATGTAAAAAAAGATTTGTAAGAAAATAGTGAAAATTAAAGCATAATTCATATCATTTAATTACGTTTACAACATTTAATGCATAAAGATTAAATAATCTATATTGTTTTTCTTAAATATTTTAATGTTGTTTATTAAGAAATTCAAATAGTTTTGATTAAATTCGCGAGGAATTTAGGCGGAATGGAAATAAACTGGTAATGAGAGAAGAAGGAAATAGCAAAATACTGATTGTATTACATTGTAACAAATTTTTTATAGAAATGAATTACTAGATATTAATAACTGGCCTAGTTAGTTTATATTCTATTATTAAAGCATTATATAACACCAGAGCAATAAATTTTCATTAACTGTATCTTACAACTTAAATCAAAGCAATAAATATATAGTTTGATTCGCTCATTCGGTTGTATAAAAAATATTTTTTGTTTAAATAATATAGTTTTCTCTAATAAGAATATTCTTAAATTTCCTGTCTCTGAAGAATGCTGTCAAACTGCTGGAATTAAATTTTTTGGATATGTGTTTTGTAAAATAAATATTATTACACAGCTGGGGAGAAATTCCTAGAAATTGAATATCCCACGTCAGCAGTACATTAAAAAAATACTTATTTTATCCATGTTAAGAAAATAGAACTGTTTTTATAGAGATCTAGAGCAAATAAAGTCGAAAAAATTTAGTGTGACTATTTAAATTCATTCAATGTGGGTAATATATTTTTTCGAATGAAAAAAACTAAAAATTTAAAAATTGATTCATGCTTTTTATTAAAACTTTTGAGTTACTATGCTAATATTTATCACTTAATTTTTATGAATTTATTTTAGAAAATTATTTTTTGCTTCATTTTCTTCTAATTTTCCTGTGCTTTCAAATGATTTTTCTAATACTTTTTTGTTCCCTTAATGATTACTTTAGCACCTCTGGAATTTTATAACTACAACCCTTTTATCAAGTAAAACCTACATAGTTTTACCAAATATTTTTGTGCACTGAAATAGCTCATTTTCAGAAACATTCAATTAATTCCAATGAATTCCTGGAATGGGAGCCTTATGGGATTTTTTTATTACATTCCTTTTATAAATGAGTTTTCTTGAAATATTCAATTTTAAAAGGACTCTGAAAAGCATTATATTGAAATAGTATAGAAAGAAAATATTTAGAATGTTAGATTTGTGTGCGTGTGAAAATGAAGTATTAATTTTTTTAAACAAAAAATTTCTCCTAAAATATATAGTGATTTTATTTTTAGATCAAAGTTGAGAGTTTCTTTAGATACTGTGTCTTTCAACAAATTTTTATTCGAAAGCACTTTTAATTTCTGTGTTAATAATCTGACTTAATAATTGTAGAAAAAGTGCCGCTAAACAACGATTAAAAGCATTAATGCTATAATGAATCATAGAAAGGCATGAAATAATATAATTTAAAGTAAAATTAGAAAATGATAAAATATTGGAATGCAATGGCTGGGAATCTGAAATTGAACTTAGATTTGTGGTTAAATTTTAATTGAAAATCTCTTTGAATGAGGCGCATAATATATGCTAAGCTAATACCTGAGTTTGACAATCCAATTTTGGGAACCTGATAATGGAATTTTAATATCTCATAATTGGATCCCACAGATTTCCACTGATTAACACCCCGCAGTATTTTGCCAGTGGGTATGGATGAGCACATTTTCTTTGTATTTAATTTCAAACACCGAAAATTTAGAAATGAGGATGTATTTGAAAACATTTAAAAATACTTAAGTGTTTTAACCATTTTCTGTGTTTAAGGAAATAATTATTTTGTTTTAAATAGGGTGGGCTAAATAGCTTAAATCAGTGTTATTAATTCACAAAATTTGCACTTATTTACGAAACGTGGCATTTGATAATTTATTTATGGAAAATATACACCTATTTTAACCGTAAAAAGTTAAGAATACAGATGGGAATTTTTTTTCTTTAGAAAGAAAAATGCTTCTGTTTATTTTAACTATAATATACTTTATTGTTACTTGTATTAATTGTATTATATTCAAACCAAGCAAATGTCATCTTAGGACCCAAGGCAAAATGTGTCATGTTTCAAAATTGGAAAACTTCAGCAGTTTAAAAGATGATTCTCATACGAAGAGCTCTAAATATCCAGCGGCTGTAGTATTCAGAATTGGCGTTCCAATGTAATGATATTAGCAACCACCATAATTCTCAACTAACCCTACTCATAATTCTGGCAACACATCGTTAATGTCATTGGGTATCGCTGCATAGCAACCTACTAGAGCTTTATTGCTACAAGATCGCCTTTAATGTTTCCAGGCCTGCCCTTGAGGAGCTACTAAGCATATCTCGTAACAAAGATTCTGTCTCTGAAATAGGAAGCTTATTCGATAGATAAGCATTCCTGCTTTCAGAGAAAGCTATTATGTCAGATTTAACGCCAACGTGCCTGTAGAAACAATGTATCGAATTTGCTTTATTCTATAATAGAGTGAATAACAGTTTTTCTATGATCTGGTTTATATTCCTTGGAAATATATGAGAGATTAGTTTTCTTTTATTTTGTATCGCGGAATTCTCGATAAATGTTATAAAAAGGATTTTAAGAGCATATAAATAAAAAGTATATTACGTAAGCAAATTTCACAATAATTGCTACTAAAATCTCTCTTTTAGAATATACATTTTTATATAATCTCAAAATTCAAGATTAGAAAAGGCAAAGTGAATATCTCGTGATTATTGCGGAAATACATCAAACACTTTCATCAGAATAATACATAATATTTCAAAACATTCGTTTAAATAGGTAAAAAAAAAAGTAACAAGCGAGTGTTAGTTTTCCAAAAATACACAACAATTTAAAAATTTTACCTATTACAATATATTTTATTAAACATATTGCAAAATTTACGAAAATCTTTTCCGTACCTAGCGTTAATTTTCTATCTTGGAAGTATAGTACGAATTATGTTATATTGTTCAAGGTTATTCAAAATGAATCATCCGCTATCAAAATGCTAAATTTCCATAAATAAATGACACAAAATGATATGTAATACATGAATCAAACAGAAAATATTGAAGTATTTTTTTATTAACTCTCTATATAACTTCCTTCAGTTACACATATAATGTCAATTCGAAATGTAAATTCCTGCCAAATATGCTGTAAAGTTTCAGTGGTAACCGATTGTACAGCAGCAGAAACCCTTTGCTTAAGTTTCCATAAATTTGTAGACAATGGTAGTGCATACATTTTATCTTATATAAACACTCAAAAGAATAGATCGTATGGGGCCATATCGTGGCCATCTGTGTAACATCAAGTCATCTGGTCCACTACGGCCAATATAACAGTGAAATAGCTGCTCTAAAAGTTTCTAAAACAGTTTTCAGCTTCAAGAAGAACATGCAGACTTCTAATATACAGCTTCTACATTTTTCTTTGTATTAATTTATCATCATTCTGTGTCATTTATTTTTGAAAATATGGAATTTTAATCATATGAATCATTTTGAATAACACTGTAATAAGATCCTTATAGACTTGCTGTAAGAGCCTACTGAATTTTATCATAAAAAAATTATATTATTTTTAAGTAATTAAGTTATCAGAATGACATTTACATAAATACAAAATCTGAAATTTTAACAGTACAACAAAACATGGTAAACAGCCTCAATCTCAATTAAAAGTATATTTTAAAACAAACGTATTTCTTTTATTTTATGTTACTTGTTCACAACGTTGAGAGAAAAATACGAGTGTTATATCATTACGATAAATATATTCTCTTGACTAAACATGCATTGAAACTCCCTATATAAATCAGGAAAATGTTACTGTTAAAACGTTTCAAACATCTGAACAAATGGAATCGAAAATTATACTTTTAAAACAAATTTAATTTAGATATATCAGTTGTTCAGAGTTTAACAGAGTATTTACCTTTCTCTTGAATCTATAATTAAATTATACACTGTTTCAACAATCACCAAAACCCCTGTCAATCATTTCACCTTAAGTTTCACAGTGAAATAAAAATAAAAATTCTTTAGAACTTATCGTAACAGAATCCACGCAAGCTACGCTATGTTAAATTCTACTTCATGATTGTAACGAGAACTAATTGACTCACTGGAATAATTTAGAATGGTGTCTTTAGATGGTAATTAAAGCGTACTTCTTTTAAACTAATAAATTAATTCATTAAATTACAAATGCTGATTCATCAATTAACTAACTCATTTTACTTCCGTCTTTTTCTTTCGAAACCTAGTGGATTTCTCATATTACTAGTTAGTTTAAGACAGTCGGTATTGTGTATGGAATATTTATTCTGTTTCCTCATTTATAAGGCCATATATTTTTTTATCCATTATTATCTCGGATATGTTGCATAATATTTTCTCAATTTATAAAATATATCTTTAGATTTCAAAAACAAGTTAATAATTTATTCTCAATTGAAAGAATTATTATTTTTTTATCCTTAGTGTTTTGAAGAATGGGATATATAATCATGTTTACAAATAAGGGGGGGAATATATTCACCCAAAACCTTACAGAGATACCTGATTCCTATTGTCAAAAGCATTATTTTTTCTATTATCTTCGTGAAATTTTACACGAAGGGCCTTTAACATAAGTTTATTTTTTCACAAATTATATCTGAAAAATGTTCCCAGCAATTTAAAGTACTAAAAATTTCAGCTCAAATTATAATATAAAACAAGAACTGCGACCCAAAGGTTGTGAGGATGAAACATTAATGAAGGAGAAAAACATTTTTTTTTTCATGCACAGTTACTTTTTTCTTAAGAGAATCCTTAATTATTGATAAATAATAAAGAAATAACTTATCATAATAGTCCCAAAAATGTCTATAATTACATTATTATATTACAAGTTCAATATTTGGTAGTTCTTAAAAAAGTTGAATCGTAAGAGTCCTATTGGAATAAAATTAATGATTTTAGGGAATCTAATTATATTTAAAAATAACTTTAAAAATATGCAAAGACCCTTATTGTACAAAAGGAATCTGGATAACTAAGATTATACTCCGATTTAAATAAGTTTTGTTGGTAATGATAAATAACTGCTATTATTGCCTTTTCTACCAATTTTAAATCACAAATTTGCCTTTTCTCGTGTACAGTGCTCTCTCAAGCAACATTTGTTTATATTTTAAAATGAATTAATGATAATGCTGGGCTTCAGTAATATGTAATTTAATCTTTATAATTTAAGCTCTTGATATTAGAACAGTTTTAGACATGTGTTTTTGTCAAGCTTTTTTTCTTCAACTAACACTTTGGGAACTTTTAAATGATTATGATTGAATTGAACATTCTTCCAATGGATGAAGCATGACTTAAGTAGATTAAATTAGAATTATTGAAGTGTAATGAATAGATTTGTTGTAGTATACTTATTAGCAGAGAATAATTTAATTCTAGGGCAGGAAATTATTTAGTGGAACAGAATAGAGCAGAAAGTAAATACGAAGAATTAGTGACCGTATCCCCAGGCTTGAGAATCAATCGGATCACAGCCAGGATATATCTACTTAGGGTCTATGAATCGGAACTGCATCTATGGATTTTCTAAAGATTCGAACCCTATTGGTTACTAACAGATATATGTTAGGAGTTATTAAGTATAATTTATTAGACTTAATTAATTTATTAACTTAAGTATAACTTATAGATTCTGACGCGTATAAGTTAAATCCACTGATACATTAGGTTAATAAATAACTTGATTATTTATATAGATCTGAACAAAATAACATTAAAATAATCATTGAATGACTTTCTGTTTATTAGACTATATATTTCTAACTGTTACATATATATATATATATATATATATATATATATATATATATATATATATATATGATTTATTACAGAAAGCGAAGGAAGTACTGTCACAGTGTTACAAGTTAATCTGTAGAACTGAGAGTTCCTGTAGAGTAAAAGTACAATTTGATCAAAACCCTTTTTCAAATCTTTTTCTGAGTGAAAAAATCATTAAGAATATAGATAATCAAAAAATAAACTTTAAAAGCTTTATGCGTGTCTAGTATGAAAATGTAAGTGAATGGCATCGGAAGTTTGATTGGTGTATGTGTTTGAATGTGAATGTGTATGTACCGGGTGGCTCAAATTAAAGTGTCCCTGTTTGGGACGCTCCAGGTGAGCGAAAGCAATGAACATAATATCTTCATCCTTAGAGGACATCATATCAGGCCATGGGTAATTGATTTGTGGAAAAGAAATCAGTTCCAACAAGTGGCAACTAGGTGAAAATAAATTGATATCGGCTTCAGGTCTCTTATCACCTAAGAATAAATAAAACATTACCTTCAATACAGTATTCAACAAATTTTTAAGACCTTTTTTTTCGATTATATGTATCTTCATTACAATAATACCTTTAAAAAGTGAAGAAAGAACAATTCCCTTCCTATAACTATTATTTAAAATTCTGATTTCAAGTATATATTTAATAAAAATAAAAGTTTTAATCCCTTGCTGTTTGACATGGAGAAAATTGCATTCCGAGAATTTTAAGAAAATTTAAATTTTGCTTTCTTATTTTGAAACACTCAACAATTTTAATCCAACATTAAATTTTATCTGAACCTTTCTCACTTCACAGAAACACAGAACCTTTCCCACTTCCAGAGTTCTGTGAACTCCATTCGAAGTCATATAATGTCTTTGTGATCTTCAATAGCTCATTATAAGAATATTATTTGCATTGTTTTTAGCAACTAAACAGCAAAAACAGGAAAATATATAAAAATTCGTTTTTGTTAATTATTTTTAATAGGATACCAGTTGCACATACGCACATACAGAAAATTAACACTACTACTTCTGACATTCATGCACACTGTAACCACTAAGCTGAAACGTTAACATTCATTGATGTGGAAATTCCAATCATTTGCAATTTGAAGATAAAGGAATATTTACTTGAAAAATGTGTGATTATAAAGCTTTTTTAATGGTTTTTTTTGGGGTTTTTTTTTTTTTTTTTTTTTTTTTTTTTTTTTTTTTTTTTTTTTTTTCAAAAGAATGTGTTTGTACATATGATGTAATAATTTACACTATATAAAAACCATTAAAATTAAATAATTCATATTACCTTCATAATTAAACAATAACATTATTATTATGCTCTGTAGTTCTCATTATATATCATAACATTGATATCAAATACAGTAATTATTAATATATATGCAATTGTTATATTGACAATTCAAACATTTATTTAAATTTTGATACGCATGGTTCATAATGTTTTGTTTATTGATTTAATCACAGATTTTATTTTTATTTCATTAATTAATTCATAATACTTTATTTTAGATTTCTAAAAAATATAACTTTTTTAAGAGTCAAATGATCTACTGATTGTGCTTAAAATCTTTCAATTTGCATTTGCCATCAAGAAACAACAATCATGATTATTCCGTACTTTATGCACAAAAGCTCCAGCGTAAAAGACAGTAATCCATCAATTTCTTTGGGTATCAAATCCAATTTAATGCATTTATTTCAAAGCATTTTACAAGATAACAAAAAATCAGAATGCTCATATTTCATTAAAAATTTTACCCCACAGGAAAAGAAAAAAAAATTAAGTTCCCTTTTACTATTCTTTTTAGTCTTTCATTATGATAATGAGCTTGAAATAAAAGCAAATATCTTCACCACACCATCAAATAACTAATATTCCGTCTTAACTCATCCTCTTAAAGTGCACAATGAATAATAACTCCTCCAAAGGAGTAACTTTTGTTTCATTTGAACACAGTCATTATAATAATATACGAAAGTGGACAGGTTATATCCTTTTTTAAAAAAATTCTCGAAATGCCAATTACGCATATCATATACTAGAATATTCATTTTATTTTAAGTTCGCTTTCTACTTGAATATTTTTTGTAATGAAGATTTGTGCAAGGTTTCAGCTAAATAATTGCTCGTAGAGGGAATTTACTTTTACCATCGAAGTATAGGTTCAAACATTTTCGGAAATAATGAACTATGAGCAATGTATAGACCATATAAATCAGAGAAAACAGTTTTACTTTTGTATTAATGCGTAAAGATTTCTTATATTAATTAACTTCCAATAAAATTTTACGTCTGGTTTATCAAAAAAAAAAATTCAATATTAAAATATGTATTGTAAAACACTGAATATAACAGGAAAATAAAAAAGATTTTCTTAAGGTTTCGTAATCCCTTTTTATATTCTTAAAAATCGCACAAAAATTGCAAAAAATAATTCAGGTTCATATATATATATATATATATATATATATATATATATATATATATATATGGAATAATTATTTCACTATGACACTTTTTATATTCTACAGTTAAAACTGATTTGCACTAAATTTAAAGTCTTCAATTACATACTTTACGAATGAAAAGATCACTATCAAACAAAATTTTAATTAAGAGGATTCTAAGAATACACTTTATGCATATTATACTTTGTTTAAGAATTTATCTAATTAAAATCTTTCAGGATATTTAAAATATTACTAATCTGAAAAACTGGGGAAAAAATATTATTCTCAGCATCCTTGCCTTATAAAAACACATTCAACTTAAATAATTCTATAGAACAAAAACAAACAAATTCAGTAATGTTGTATATATATATATATATATATATATATATATATATATATATATATAAAACATTCTCTCTATAAAAAAAAAAAAACACTTCCAAAAGGAGTTGCCCGATTTTAATGAAATTTCGTATACAAACATATTGGGACCGAACATGCAAATGATTAGAATTTGGTGTCCGACAAATGAATAGCGGGAGCTACAGCATATCAGAACTGCAAACTCAGAAGGTGTATATAAGAAGCAATTCTAAATCTGATGGGAAAATTTTCTGTTGCATTGCGATTTAGGATACCTTTCAAAGACTGAAAAAAATGCCTCTCCGAAATATTCTTGCTCATTACGAGCAATTGTCAGAGTTCGAAAGAGGTCGTATCAATGGATTGAAAGAGGTAGGTTGGGCAAAAAAGGGAAATCGTCCGTGAAATGGGTCGAAGCGATTTGAAGATGCTGGTCAGAATCGGTGGACAGTGGCAGATTTCAGCGTCATGATGGTAGCGGTCGACCTAGGGCCACAGTAGATCGGAAAGACAGAGGGATTGTCAGATCAACTGTTAAAGCACCTAATTCATCGTTATTAACCATCAGAAGTGCGACCCGCACACGAGTATCCACCATGACCATTCAAAGACGGCTGATAAAGCAAAATATACACTCGTACCGATCAATACGCAATCTGCCACTCACACCTGCACACTGTTCAGCCAGTGGCTCGATCAGGTCGGAATGACATTGACTGGGAACGTAAAGTGTTTAGTGATGAATTCCGCTTCCAACTGTGTCCTGACGATCATCGAAGACGCGTCTGAAGACGCCCAGGACAGAGTAACGATCCTGCTTTCCCTATTGCATGCCATATAGGCCCTCAACCAGGAGTTAGGGTCTGGGGTGCTATTTCCCTTTATAGCCGGATCCTTTTGGTCGTCATTAAAGGCACTCTTACAACACAGTGGTACATCGACTACATTCTGAGACCTGTTTTTCTAGCGTTCCTTTTGCAGTATCCTAGTCTTATTTTTCAGCAAGATTATGCCAGACCACATATTACACGTGTTGTTATGAGCTATCTTATAGCTTGTCAAACACTTCCTTGGCCAGCCAGATCTCTCTCCAATCGAGCATGTCTGGGATATGTTGGGAAGGCGACTGCATCTACCAGGGAATGTTAATGACATAGCTGTACAATTGAAGCAAATTTGGCAAGAAATACCGCAGGAGACCACCAGGGAGCCTTATCACTCTATGCCACGTCGTGTGGCAGCTTGCACCCAGGCTAGAGGTGGATCAACACCTTATTGAGCTCGTTAATCTGTAACTAAATCATTGAATTTTTCTGAAATTTTAATTGTTTCCTTTCTGTACATAATTTTCCTGTCCATT